>CM075766.1:21937870-21945370 GCA_037974665.1 Ehretia macrophylla
AGTCGAAATGGATGACAGCTCTCTGACCAGTCTGTTCGAGGTACGTTTAGCTAAGCAAATGATGTTGCAAATGCTTGAAAATTGGTGGGTGACTAGTTTGGACAGTTTTGAACATTTTTTCCAGAAATAGGCCGAAGCTAATTTTGACTCTAAGGTCCTCAAAATGGAAAATCATTAAAATGTGACCAAATCTGGAAATCTGGAAAAATGAATCAGGTTTTGGTAGATGCACAGACCTTGTGGAACAAACCATATTTGACTTAGTAAATGTTGTCCAAAATTCATGAAAATTGGTGTACTGCTATATTTTTCAGTTCTGGACAACTTTGTCAGAAATGGACCAAGGCTAAAACTGACCCTAAGGACCTCAAAAATGACAATTTCTGAAAAGTATGCAAATCTGGACAGTTTTGAGCTATTCCACTGTTTCGGAAATATCTAATGATCCCCAACTCCAATTGATGCAAGGTTTGTTTCTGATTTTAGTTAACTTGTTAAGATTTAATTTGACATCTTATTCACTAGATTTGGAGATTGTTTGGTTATCCTATTGATTGTGAGAAAACAGCCTATTGCAGTAAAGGTTTCACTTAGCTATATGCTTGGAAAATTGATGTAAACTCTCTTGTGGTACTAATTGCTTGGAATTGTGGTGTTGGAATGTTGTGTGGACTGTTTTTGGTACTTGAGGGTGTTTGAATTGAATGATGCATGACTTGAGAATGATTTTGAGTTGACTTAGGGTTTAATCACGCGGTTAAGCATGAAACGGAAACCCTAATGACTAGGTAGTCTTGCTAAGTGTTGATCATTTGGATATTGTGTGGAAATTATATGCTTAGTGGGCTGCCCGTTCATGTCTTATAACCTCAAATGTGATTTTGACCATTGCATGTTGACAAATAAGCTTTTCTTGCACCCGAACCCATGATTGATGTCATTGCATGTTGAATAATCTTATCACTTGATCACGTGGACTTCTTAATGAGTTATATGGCCTGTTTTACATGTGTAACATGGCTGCCCGTTTAATTTTCATATAACTCTATATGCCTTCAAGTGAAATTTTCATGTCTTATCGTGCCTTGCTTGTCTACCTGTCAATGTGCAATCTTATGACTGTCCGGAGGCAACCTACTTTGTTGTCCTCCTACTGTGATATATTACCTGTTTTATTGTGCCCTGTCAATGTGCAATCTTATGATTGTCCGGAGACAACCTACTTTGTTGTCCTCCTACTGTGATATATTACATGTCATAAATGTGCATTGCATACAAGGTTGCAACCTTTCCTGTCGGCATGGTAGCGATCACGCACGCCGGGCGGCATCGGGCTTGCCGGTGTTACCGTGACCACCATGGTCCCATTCCCTCTCTCGCTTGGGGGCTAGACTTCCTCGAAGAGTTGGGTCGTAGGCTTTTGGGGTACATTCGGAGTACACCCACCTGGCGTGTTTTGGGGAATGATTTGAAGTCGGCCGCAACTTCTGATTCTGAAACTGATTTGAGAGCAAAAGCTCGCCGTATCCTTTTTATTATGTGTATAAGTACTCCCGCTTGGTTCCTAGAGAACCTCGGGGAGGAAAGACCGGGATTCCTATTCTGTACTTGTATTTATGTAATTGTATTTCTGTTGTATTCATGTTTGAGAAAGGGATTTTCATAAGTTTAACTGGAAAATGAGTTTCAAAACTTATTTCTCGTTCCTCCTTGCTGAGTTCATAAGGACTCACCCTCTTTTATCATCTCAGGTGAAGAAGATCAAGAACAGGTACCCGAGGACGATGTGCCTAACGATGATTCCTTGGAGTGATTGCCTGTCTTGTGTGCTTTGCGTGATTTTGGCTATTTGTGAACTATGCTACTTGAAGATTATTTATTTTATGTTGCTCGTTGTTTATTGATGTAAATGACCCCGTTGTAATTTGGGTCTAATTCTAAGATTGTACTATCTATAACCGGATGAACTTTTATTTGGTTGTTTGCTTTCGTTTTCTTAATTAGTAGTTATCATAGGCATTCAAACCACTAGATGAACAATCAACTAAGTTAATTCTATCTAATTTCACTTAGGTGCTCATTTGCAAACTAAATGATAATAGGCACTTGCATGATAGGAAATTGACAAATAAACAGGACACAGTTATCATGGTAGGCTTATTAACCAAACGAGACTTTCAAGGTAAACTAGTTAGCCAATCGGTTGGTGTCAAATAGGAGTCCTTAATGGAATTGGATTAATGATTGGAATAATTGAGGCGTTTAGAGAATTAGGTCAAACCAAAGAGCCCAATTACAACCGTTATGCTGCCGGTTTACCGAAAAATTTTGGCGTTTAGGCCAAGACGTTAAGTGTTAAATCTTCATGAACGGTTAAGTACGAGACGTGACTTGAATGTTTAGATCATACCCCAGTCTAACCTTTATAGGCCGGGATGGGGCGTGATACACGGTGTGCCGGGTTAGGCCTTGGTCCTTTACGAAATGAAAACGACTCTCGACAACGGATATCTCGGCTCTCGCATCGATGAAGAACGTAGCAAAATGTGATACTTGGTGTGAATTGCAGAATCCTGTGAACCATCGAGTCTTTGAACGCAAGTTGCGCACGAAGCCGTCAGGCCAAGGGCACGTCTGCCTGGGCGTCACGCATAGCGTGGCCCCCCCCCAACCCCGAGCCCCAACACTGGGTTGCCAGGTCTGTGTGTGGGGGAGGATTGTAGACTCCCGTGTCTCGAGGTGTGGTTGGCCGAAATACTAGTCCGGCACGACAGACATCACGACAATTGGTGGTTGGTCCATTCAACTCGCGAGTTGTCGTGCGTCGTCCTATCGCGCATGCGGGACTGAAGATAGACCCTCCAGCACCGTGTGCTACAACCGCGACCCAAGTTAGGCGGGATTACCCGCTGAGTTTTAGCATATCAATAAGCGGAGGAAAAGAAACTTGCAAGGATTCCCTTAGTAATGGCGAGCGAACTAGGAACAACCCAGCTTGAGAATTGGGCGACTCCGCTGTCCAAATTGTAGTTTGGAGAAGTGTCCTCAGCGGCGTACCGGGCCCAAGTCCCCGGGAAAGGGGCACTAGAGAGGGTGAGAGCCCTGTCGTGCCCGGACCCTATCGCACCACAAGGCGCTGTTGGCGAGTCAGGTTGTTTGGGAATGCAGCTCTAAGCGGGCGATAAATTCTGTCCAAGGCTAAATACGGGTGAGAGACCGATAGCGAATTAGTACCGCAAGGGAAAGAAGAAAAGGACTTTGAAAAGAGAGTCAAAGAGTGCTTGAAATTGTCAGGAGGAAAGCCGATGGGGGTCAGCGATGCACCTCGGTCGTATGCGGAATGGTGAGAGCCGGTCCGCCGATCGGCTCGGGGGGTGGACCAGCGAGGATTGGGGCAGCGACCAAAGCTTGGGTAGTAGATATGCCCGCGGAACGCTATCGCCTCGATCGTGGTGGGGTAGCATGCGCCTTCAGCGTGCTTCGACATCTGTGTGTTCCCAGTGTTGGCCTGCGGGCTCCCAATTTGACCTATCTTGAAACACGGACCAAGAAGTCTGACATGTGTACGAGTCAACGGGTGCGTAAACCCGCAAGGTGCAAGGAAACTGATTGGTAGGATCCCCCTCGGGGGGTACACCACTGACCGACGTTGATCTTCTGAGAAGGGTTCGAGTGCGAGCATACCTATCGAGACCCAAAAGATGGTGAACTATGCCTGAATGGGGCGAAGCCAGAGGAAACTCTAATAGAGGCCCGCATCGATACTAACGTGCAAATCGTTCGTCTGACTTGGGTATAGGGGCAAAAGACTAATCGAACCATCTAGTAGCTGGTTCCCTCCAATGTTTCCCTAAAGATAGCTGGAGCTCGCGTGCGAGTTCTATCGGGTAAAGCCAATGATTAGAGGCATCAGAGGCGCAACACCCTCGACCTATTCTCAAACTTTAAATAGGTAGGACAGTGCGGCTGCTTCGTTGAGCTGCACCACGGAATCAAGAGCTCCAAGTGGGCCATTTTTGGTAAGTAGAACTGGCAATGTGGGATGAATCGAAAGCCGGGTTACGGTGCCCAACTGTACGCTAACCTAGATCCCACAAAGGGTGTTGATCGATTAAGACAGCAGGACGGTGGTCATGGAAGTCGAAATCCACTAAGGAGTGTGTAACAACTCACTTGCCGAATCAACTAGCCCAGAAAATGGATGGCGCTTAAGCGCGAGACCTATACCCGGCCGTCGAGGCAAGTGCTAGGCCCCGATGAGTAGGAGGGCGTAGCAGTCGTCGCAAAACCCAGGGCGCGAGCCCGGGCGGAGCGGCCGTCAGTGCAGATCTTGATAGTAGTAGCAAATATTCAAATGAGAACTTTGAAGGCCGAAGAGGGGAAAGGTTCCATGTGAACGGCACTTGCACATAGGTTAGTCAATCCTAAGGGTCATGGAAAGCTCGACATATAGCGCGTTCCGCGCGTGCACAAAAAGGGAATCGAGTTAAAATTCCTGAACTGAGACGTGACTGTTGATAGCAACGTTGGGGAGTCTGGAGACGTCGGCAGTGGCCTCGGGAAGAGTTATTTTTTCTGTTTAACAACCTACCCACCCTGGAAATGGCTCAGCCAGAGGTAGGGTCCAGCGGCTGGAAGAGCACTGCACGTCGCGCAGTGTCCGGTGCACCCCCAGCTGTCATGCCCCAACCCGACCTAAGGAGGCTAGACTAGGGTATGACCTAATTCATTTATACTATTTCACATTCTTAGCCCCTTTTTTAATGATTTAATGCTTAACGTTGGCCTAGAGCTCCAAAAGTTTTTCTGAAAAACCGACAGCATAACGGCTGTATTTAAGACCTTTAGATTGACCTATTTTCTAAAACGCCTCAAAACCTTTAATCATTGATTCAATTCCAATTAAAATTTCCTATTTTGTTATTAATATATATGCCTACTAATTTTTCTCAATAGTCTCGTTTGATTGACAAGCCTAGCATGATAACTATGTCTCGTTTATTTGCCAGTTCCTATTATGCAAGTACATATTATCCTTTAGCTTACAATGAGTACCTAAGTGAAATTAGATAGAGTTAACTTGTTTGATTCTTCACCTAGTGGTTTAAACGCCTACGATAACTACTAACCAAGATAATGAAAGCAAACAACCAATAAATAGTTTGTCTGGTTATAATCAGTACAAGCCAAAAATTAGACCCAAATTACAACGGGGTCATTTACATCAACAAAATGAACAGTTGCAATTAAACACAACATCCAAATAGCAACTACTTTCAGGCAAAGCATAAAAGCATGTAGTCACTCCAAGGAATCATCAACAAGCACATTCTCCTCGGGTACCTATTCCAAATCTGCTTCACCTGTGACAAAAAGAGGGTAAGTCCTTATGAACTCAGCGAGGGGGAACGAGAGATAACATTTTAAAAACTCTTTTCTGGTTAATCTTATGAAAACTCCTTTGAAGGCATGTCAAATAAAATAAGTAAGTTCACAACAATACATAAATATAAAGGAACACATTTACCCGTCTTTCCTCCCCGAGGTCCTCTAGGAACCAAGCGAGAGTACGTAAACACGTAGTAAAAATGATACGGTGAGCTTTCGCTCTCAAGTTCAATCGGTGAGCATTTGCTCTCAAGATCATTTTCGATAACAATTGTTGCGGCCAGCTTCAATCATCCACTTATCACTCCCAATTGGGTGTACTCCGGATGTACCCCAAAATCCTATGATCCAATTCTCCGAGGGTGGAATGCCAAGCGAGAGAGGGAATTGGACCATGGTAGTCACGGGAGCACCGGCAAACCCTATGCCGCCCGGCATTTGTGAAACGCTACCATGCCACAATGAAAGGTTGCAACCTTGTATGCAATGCACAATTATAACATTTAACATATCACATTAGGAGGACAACAAAGTAGGTTGCCTTCGAGCAATTATAAGATCTCACATTGACAAGTAAACACACGAGGCATGCTTTGACATGTAATTTCACTTGTAAAACATAGAGTTATATGAATATTAAATGGGCAGCCATGTAACACATGTAAATCAAGTCATATAACTCATTTCGGGGTTCACGTATCAAGTAATAAGATTATACAAGCATGCAACGACGTTTACATGAGACCGGGTGCAAGAAAAGTCTACTTATCAACATGTAACCATCGGGAATTACATTTAGAGCTATAAGAAAAACTACGGGAAGCCTATTAACCACACAATTTAACACGTTTAACTATAAGATCATCTCTTAGTAAAAATCAATAGTATTAGGGCCTCAATTCCGTGCTTAAACATGCGGTTAAGCAAACCATTCATCAATTAATGATCCAAAGCCATGCATCAACCAAATTAAACAAACTCAACCAACCACAAAAGTCCACACAACATCTACGTGCCACAATTCCAAGCATTCAATACCACAAGTGAAGTTACAACATGTTTCAAAGCATTTTGCTAAGCAAAACCCTACTGCAATGGTCTATTTTCCCACATAAATTAGCCAAGAAAATAATCTCCAAATTTAGTGAACCAAGGGCCAAATTTAAGCTTAATTAGTGATTTAAATCTAGAAACAAACCTCGCATCATTTGGAGTTCAGACTTAGGAGTTATGGCCAAAACTGTGAGACTACGCAAAACTGTCCAGTTTTAGAGACATTACGATTTTTTCTATTTTTGAGGGTCTTAGAGTCATAATTGGCTTTGGTCTATTTCTGGAAAAACTGTCCATAACTGCAAAATATAGCAACCTACCAATTTTCATGAATTTTAACCAACATTTACTAGGTGAAAAGCATTTCATTATACAAGGTCAGTAATCTGCCAGAACCTATTTCATTTTTCCAATTTTTCCAGATTTAGACATCTCACGATGTTTGACCATTTTGGAGGCCTTAGAGTCAAAATTGGCCGTGTCCTATTTCTACAAAAAAAAAAATGTTCAGAATTGACAAAAATAGTGGCCTACCAATTTTCACGCATTTTTATCAAGGTTTACTAAGCCAAATGCACTTCGTACTACAAGATCAGAAAACTGCCAGTAAAAACGTTTTTACCTATCTTCAAGTTCTAGCCAAAAATCTAGCCATGCATGGTCATATACGCTCATGTACACACATATACAACAACTACAGAGGTAAATATAGTCATATGAAGGCATGCATGTGATTTTTGAAAGCTTTTAAAAGAGTTTAACCCTCACCTTAGCCTATTGATGGTTAAAGATGCTCAAATGCTCTTCAAAATGCAAAAAGGGCTTCTTCCTTGCTTTGGGCTGCTATGGTCGAGCTTGAGTAATATGGAGAGCAATGTTTTCAGCCTTGGATGTTCAAGAGATGGTCATAGCCGAGAGGGAGAAAGAGAATGGGAGTTGAGAGAGAGTGTTTGAGAGCAAATGAAGTTGAAGATGCTTGAGGATGTTTTGAATGCATGTGTCGGCCTAGGGCTCTACAAATTCTGAAATTTCCTTAGTCATTGTGCATTCTTAAAATGT
>CM075766.1:21947870-21957870 GCA_037974665.1 Ehretia macrophylla
GTCGACACACGAATGCCCAAGTGTTGCCAAGTGCTTTGCACCTAAGTCCGAATAACATTAGCCTAAGTTAGTTTGCCACGTTCGCTACCTACTATAGTGCCGCCGCAAGTGTCGTGGGGTTTCGAGGCAACAATAATACCCAATTATGCCCAAGTGCTATGTGTTATGCCCAAGGATGCCCAAGTGCTATGTGTTATGCCCAAGGATGCGCAAGTGCTATGTGCTATGCCCAAGGATTCCCAAGTGTCGACGTCATAAGTTTTAAGTGTCGACGCGCGAATGCCCAAGTGCAATACCCAAATGTTATGCCCAATGAAGCCCAAGTGTCGACGTCATAAGTTTTAAGTATCGACTCGCGAATGGATGTCCAAAGTGCTATACCCAAGTGCTATATGCTATGTCCAATGATCCCCAAGTGCTATGTGTTATGCCCATTGATGCCCAAGTGCTATGTGCACCCAAGCTCTATGCCCAAGTGCTATGTGCACCCAAGTAATATACCCAATGATGCCTAAGTGCAATGTGCTATGCCCAAGTGCTAACGGGCCCACTGCCGGCTGACCTCGCGCATCGCCTCGAGTGCCCAAGTGTTAGACAACCTATGCTTGCTTCATAAGAGATGGCAAAAAAAATTGAATCCAACCTTGTGTGTTGCCGGCCAACCGAGGTGCCTAACGTTCTCCCTCAACATTAATGGTGACTGAGGTTATGTTGCCCCTTTCTTCGGCACAGCTGGGCACGTTGGTGAATGGTTGCGGTATGACTGCCCATGGTGTTGTACGATGGCGCACGATTGGGCCATGGAAGGGGCATGTACTTGGGGCCTCGGATGGGGCACGCACTTGGCCTCGGATGAGCTACAGCTTGGCATGCAGTTAGGGCATGGCTTGGCAAGGTTGTCGCGCAGTGGGGTCGCGCATAGGGCACCATGGGGCAAGCACGTGGGCGATGATGCCGCACGATAGTATGAGCATGCCGCACGAAGGTGCGTGCATGGGGCGCCTGTGCCGCACGATGGTGCGTGCATATGGCCCGCATGTAACACCCAGACCCATCATGTAGCGAATAGTACCTACTTGCATGTACATATATGTTTACTTTAAATGTTTGGCTATAATTACATGTTTATGTTAATTTATTCATTTATTTACACTATATTCCTAGTTCTTGAAACACATGCAAACAATATTTAGTAAATTTAAATGAAGCAATTACCTTGGTAGAATAATTATTAGAAATTATTTTATTATATTTAGGAGCTAGTTTATATTATTTTCAATTAATAGAATAAGTAGCACCCGAGCCCGGGTTAAATTTTCAAGTCTTCTATTTTTCTACAATTTCATTTTTCTAATGTTACTTGGTATTTATCTAGTATTCGTTCACTGAAAGTATATGCATAGCATATCTAGAACGTGAGATATAAAATAGTTAGTGTCCCCTAGTAAATAGTATAAGCTAGAATGCATTTTGGGCCATTTGGTGTTTTATCTTTATTTTGGGCTAACTTTAATTATTTAACTTGATTTCTTTAAAGCCCAAAGCATAATCTTCTATCTACATATAAACACGTAAAATAACTATTTTATTATTTTATTTACTAAAATTTAACTTACTAACATTTTAATTGATTTAAATTTATTATTTGAATGTGAAGTCCTGGACCCGGGAATAATTATTTTTAATATTATCATCATTTACTTTATTTAAAATGTATTTACTTGATCTACGAGAATTAATTAATTATGATTTTTATTATTGGTATTTATTTAAATTATATTTATATAACTTGCCGGGACCATTATCTTATTATTTTATTTATTTAAATTATTTTACATGTCTTTTTATTAATTTATTTTACTGTTCGAACGAGAAGCCCGGGTGTCACGCCCCGACCCGACCCCGCAAAAGGCCAAGCCCGGACCCGACACACGGACAGAGTTTCCTCTGTACAGCGGACGATCCGAAAACCCTAAAATCAACATACTACTTGCAAAAGCCATAAAACAATTAAAACAAGCCGACTTTCTTTGAAACATACATTTCTTATTAACCAACTTTGCAACCCAAAAATGATATGCATACTACACAAGTATTTATGCCACTAATCAATTCCAATAGCATGCATTTCCTTACTAGTCACAAGAGTATAAGTTTACAACTTTACATTCTTTCAACTTATACAACATAAGACCGTAGAGGCCTCAAACTAGAAAATACATACAAGGCTACAAGCCTCAAAATTAAGCGACATCCAAGCAATATACATCTCAAGCAAGACTCGCACAAAAATCTGGTAACCAACCACCAGCAAAGCAAAGAAGTGCTATCACGGGAACACCTCCACCTGTTCCTCCTCCTCAACTACCTCAAGAGGGTCTGCTTCAACTACTCCTATAAAAAATATAGTATAGAGAGGAATGAGCAAAAACTATTGCTCAGCGAGGGCAATTGGTCTCAAGGACGGAGATGAGAGGAGTATGCAATGCAATTAGTCAAGCAATACATACAAGTATCATATAGAGATACCAATAAAGCCATCAATAAAGCAAGGCAAGTATTTAAAGCTGTAAACACTCATTCAAAGGATACGATACTCTTTTCACGAGCAACTTTCAAACACGAATTTGATGGCGACACGCCGACCCAAACCACCTTATAACACCAGTTTGGAATACCCTGGAAGTATCCATCAATCTACGACCCAAATCTCCCTGTGAGGCAACCCAAGCGAGAAAATGGAATAGCAGCGGAGCTAGAGTAACCAACACTGGCAACCCAAGGCTACCCAGAGAGGCCCATCACTCACGCGCGAGACACTATGCAATGCAAGACTCGATACAAGGCGATAAACGAGTAATAAAGCCACACGTGGAAGAATAACAAAGTAGGTTACTCTCGCACGCAATAGCAACAATTGATATGCATTTCAATCAAAATCAATTCAAACAAGTATATCAAGCAACCCTAAGCATTCTATAGACATAATATCAAGAAAACAAGCAAAATCACCAATCGGCCCCAACTATCAAAACACTACCATTTCCAAACGAGCCACAAGTTCTGGAAACCGACTTCGCCAATCCTCCTAGGTCACCGTAAGGCACGTCTAAAGACCCCGAAACCCTACTTAACCCTAGAATTCACGCAAAGTCCCGATTTCTCCCTTTGCTCGTTTGAACTACAACTATACCAACCAAACACCCCACCAACACCATAATCGCACCAAAAGTGCTTCCATGGCCTCCCGAAACAACGCCAACATGCAAAACGAGAAAACGCTAAAGTCGACCTAAACGACCCCGACTTTCACCAAAGCTTAATTCCCGTTTTTTCCATTACACAACCCAAACAAACCATGCATTTAGGCATTCTAACACACCTAGCACATTTCTACATCAACGGACAGCATAACGGAGCAACTTCATCGTTTCAAGGGTTTACTATTCATAAAACACTATTCAACAACTAATTTAAATTGCAATCTCAACATTTAACCGCAGAGAATGTTAAAAAGCTATAAATACACGTTCTACAATTGCCAAGGAACATTCTAGAAGCATCAAAACGCTTTAAACAACAATCTACGGATATAATCTAAAAATCACAAAGTTGATACACTTGACATTTAAATGCGCAAATAACATGCTTCCCTCACCTTAGGCACTCCTAGTCGCTAGGAAAACAACGCTGGTCACCTCAGAAACCACCCCGCACGAGCTCACGTGAAGATTGAATGATTGGAAGTTGAAAGGTTTTTTTTTTCCTCTTTGAAGCTCACGGCCTGCTCACTGTTTTTTTCAGCTTCTATTTTTTTTTTTTTTGTTTTGTTTTAGCTTATAAGGTGTTGGCTTGGTCAAATGGTCAAAGTCCTTGGTCAAACAACTTAAAACTTGGTCAAATGGCCTTATTTCAATGCATTTTAAGCTAAAATAACTATCACCAATAAAAATTTCAGCTAGCAACAATTAAAATATACAATTTAAGTCATCTAAATACTAGTTTCACTATTTGCTGAGGACTAGAAACCGTTCTCTAGCTATCGCTCCCTAAATGAAATGCACGTTGCGATAGCAAGGAAGTAACAATTAATTCTAAAAGAATTTAAAGAAATATAATTTCCAAAATAATAAACAATAAATTTTCACATTCCGGGCTCGGGTATTACACCCTCTCCCCCTTAAAACAATTGCGCCCACACAATTCTTACCTGGTCAACAAACAACTCCGGATACTGATTCCGAACTTGGTCCTCTCTTTCCCAAGTTACTTCCTCAAACCCATGATGATTCCACAGAACCTTTACTAACAGAATACTCTTCCTGCAAAGCTCCTGAATCTTCCGATCCACAATTCGAATCGGTTTCTCCTCATAAGACAACTTCTCTTCAATCTGCAAAGGCTCTGGTTCAAGTACATGTGAAGGGTCTGGATGGTACTTCTTTAACATAGACACGTGGAACACATCGTGCAGTCTCGACAAGCTCGGAGGCAAAGCTAACCGATAAGCCAAAGGACCTACCTTTTCGGTGATCTCATACGGACCTACATACCTGGGACTAAGTTTCTCGCTCCTACCGTGCCGAATCAATCCCTTCCGAGGAGAAATCTTAAGAAACACCCAATCTCCCAAATCAAACTCAAGATCCCGACGATGCTTATCTGCATAACTCTTCTAACGACTCTGAGCTGTAAGCATATGCTGGCGAATAAGGTGAACATTATCTACCATCTTAATCATCTCAGGTAACACAGTCGGATCAACTGTTCTCATCTCTCCAACCTCTTCCCAATATAATGGGGATCTGCATTTCCGACCATACAACGCCTCGTAGGGAGCCATACCTATAGTAGATTGATAACTATTGTTGTAGGCGAACTCCGCTAAAGGCAAAAACTTCTCCCAGTTATTCCCAAAGTCTAGCACACATGCTCGAAGCATGTCTTCCAAGATCCTGATAGTTCTCTCAGACTGGCCATCAGTTTGTGGATGATATGCAGTGCTGAAGCTCAACTTAGTTCCCATGGCCTCTTGCAACTTCTGCCAAAAATGAGATCTGAATCTGGGATCCCTATCTGACACTATACTCTGTGGCACACTATGCAATTTCACAATATTAGCAACATAAAGCTCAGCTAGCTTATCAAGGCTATCCTGTTTGTTCACGGGAATAAAATATGTAACTTTAGTCAAGCGGTCTACAAAAACCCAAACAGAATCACATCCTTTTGGAGATCTAGGAAGATCGGTCACAAGGTCCATTGTTATATGTACCAACTTCCATTGCGGAATCGACAACGGCTGTAGAAGTCCGGCTGGCCTCTGATGCTCAACTTTAACCCTCTGACAAGTCAAACATCTGGATATATACCCAGCAATCTCCCTCTTCATATTGTTCCACCAGAAGTGTTGTTTCAAGTCTCTATACATTTTAGTACTGCCCGGGTGAATCGTATACCTTGAATTATGTGCCTCGGACATAATCTCATTCTTCAAAGTCGGATCACCAGGAACACATACTCTGTCCCTAAATCTGAAGATACCATCTGCATGTAATTTAAACTCCGACTCTCCCCCTTTTGATTTTTCTTGGATTTTCAAGATGTAAGGATCAGTCTTCTGAGCCTCTCTGATCTGTTCTAGCAACCCTGACTGAATCTGCAAACTAGCAAATCGAATCGCTACCTCAGTAGCTTCTGGCTTCCATGAACAAATTTCTTCCAAAGTCTCCCAATCCTTGATAATTAAGCTTGCAACAGTAGCCTTTCGGCTCAAAGCATCAGCAACAACATTTGCCTTACCTGGCACGTAGTTAATAGAATAGTTATAACCACTCAATAGTTCTAGCCATCTCCGCTGCCTCATATTCACATCCTTCTGTGAAAACAAATACTTGAGACTCTTGTGGTCAGTAAAAATTTCAAATCTGCTACCCCACAAGTAATGACGCCACTTCTTCAAAGCAAACACAACTGCAGCTAACTCCAGATCATGTGTAGGGTAATTGACTTCATAAGGTTTCAACTTCCTAGAAGCATAAGCAATTACCTTACCATTCTGCATTAAAACACAGCCCAATCCTTCCTTAGATGCATCACTGTAGACAACGAAGTTCTCTGTTCCCTCAGGTAAAGCTAATATAGGAGCTGTAGTTAGTCTCTTCTTCAATTCTTGGAAACTGGATTCATACTTGGCATCCCAGTTGTAAGCAACTTTCTTCCGAGTCAACTGGCTCAAAGGTCCAAAAATTTTGGAAAAGTCTTTAACAAATCTCCGGTAGTAACCTGCCAATCCAAGAAAACTCCGAATCTCTGACACCGTCTCAGGTCTCTTCCAAGATAAAACAACTTCAATCTTAGCTGGGTCTACTGAAATCCCTCGATCTGAAATGATATGGCCTAGAAAAGATATTTGATTCAACCAGAACTCGCACTTGCTGAATTTAGCAAAAAGCTTGTTTCCCTGCAAAGTCTGTAGCACAATCCTCAAGTATTGTTCATGCTCAGCCTCATTCTTCGAGTACACTAAAATGTTGTCAATAAAGATTACGACAAACTGATCAAGGTAAGGTCGGAAAACCCTCTGCATCAAGTACATGAATGCGGCTGGTGCATTCGTCAATCCAAACGGCAACACAACAAACTCATAGTGGCCATATCTAGTCCTGAATGCCGTCTTTGGTATCTCGTCACTCCGAATCCTAAGTTGATAGTAACCCTGCCTCAAATCAAATTTGGAGTAAACACTCGCACCCTGCAACTGGTCAAACAATTCTTCAATCAACGGCAAGGGGTATTTGTTCTTAATCGTGACTTGATTAAGTCCCCTGTAATCAATGCATAACCGTAGCGTGCCGTCTTTCTTTCTCACAAACAACACATGCGCACCCCACGGCGAAGAACTAGGTTGTATAAACCCTTTCTCAAGCAAGTTCTGAAGCTGAATTTTTAACTCTTGAAGTTCAGCCAATGCCATTCTATAAGGACTCCTAGAAATTGGCGCAGTGCCTGGCACAAGATCAATCACGAACTCAATCTCCCTATCCGGTGGTAAACCCGGTAATTCCTCGGGAAATACACCAGGGAAGTCTCTAACAATCGGAACCTCATTCAAACTCAACTTATCAGTAAGCTGATTGATCAAATAAGCTAAGTAAGCTTCACAACCCTTAGTCAACAACCTAGAAGTCTTGATTGCTGATAAAAGAGGAATTCGAGCAACCCTGCAATTCCCAACAATCTCTAGTACCGGTAGGTCAGGAACCTGAAGATAAACAATCTTTGTTCTACAATCCAACTGAGCATAGTACTTCCCCAACCAGTCCATTCCCAAAATGATTTCAAAGTCACGGAATGGCAATATAATTAAATCAGCAGGAAATTTACGGTTCTCAATACATATATCACAAGATTTGCAAATAGACTCAGTAACAAATTTTGCACCCAAAGGCGTACTAACTTCAACTTCATGCGGCAATTTATCAATGCAAACATTCACAGATCGTGCACATGTAGGAGTTATAAACGAATGTGTAGCTCCGGGATCAATCAAAACTTTAACTGGCTGAGTATTGAGAAGAAAGGTACATTCCACAATAGCTGTGGTATCGGGCAGCTCCTCCGCATCCAGTGCAAAGATCCTAGCCTGAACCCTCTGTGCTGGACGTGCACCTGCAGCTCTATTCTGAACACCTTGGCCTCCAGTATGGCCATGAACATTGTTATACTTAGGGCAATCTCTCACCCTATGGTCATCACTGCCACAACCCGTACATTTACCAGTCTTTCTCAAGCAATTTGCCTCAACATGCCCCGATCGATTACAATAGTTACATTGCTGATTTTGCCTTACAACAGTGTTTCCCGTAGGTGCTGGGGCTCTGGCAGTGATAAGAACTATACCTCCTTGCTGGGGTCTAGTCACAGCTGGCCTAGCCTGAATCTACTGCTGTGGCTGATACGGACATTGCTGAGGAACCTATGCAGAAGTCTGATACTGCCTCGGCTGACTCTGGCTACTCTGGCCCAAATACTGCTTCTTACTCGGCTGACTACTCTCAGCTAACATCTCAGCCTTCCGTTTCTCAAACTTCGAGGCTGCTTGAAATGCCTCGGGAAAAGTAGTATAGGTCTGCCCAGTCAAATGCAACTGAATGTCCATTCTCAGCCCACGGACAAACCTATGAATCATCCTCCTAGCCGACCGTACCAACTCGGGCATATACCTCGACATGCTGACAAACCTAGCCTCGTACTGTGCAACAATCATATTTCCCTGCTTCAGGGCCACAAACTCGTCTTCCCTCCTTTCCATAGCCATCTCGAGAATGTACTTGTCCCGAAACTCACTTACAAAATCATCCCATAAATGTGGAACATCCTCACAATTCTACCTCATCCTAATAGTATTTCATCACTGCTCTGCATCACCCTCAAATAAGAATGACGCATAATCTATTCTTGCCTCATCAGTGTACCTCAAAGTGGTGAAAATTTTCTCGACATGGTTAATCCATCTCTCGGCTGCCTCATCATCCGGCTCCCCGAAGAACTTTCCCGGCTCATGCCTCAGAAATTTCTCTAACTGATTATTCTCAACTCTATACCCCTGTCCACCAGGATTAGCTTGATTTCCCTGGGGATTTTTCCTGTCCTGCCTCTGCTCATGCAGTACCTGGGTAATTCAGTCAACCGCTGTAGTCATAGTAGCCATAAACTGCTCAGGCAATGGTTGCTGACCCTGTTCTGCTGCCTCTTCATCTGACCCTATACCTTGAGTACCACGACGTGGTAGCATAGTAGCAATTCACAATAGCTGGCAACATTTAAAAGCAGTTTATAGACAGAAATATAGCACATAAGATTAGATAACACTCAAGTCAATAACAATCAAACATTCTAACACGCAATTCACATAACACAAGATTGACATGCCAAACTAATTCACTTTAAACACATAAGCACTCCAACGAGTCTATAGCCTTGGCGGACAAGCCTGGGTAATCTTTGAAATTTCATCGTGATGGGGATAGATCATTGCAATTGTTGGTCTTAAAGGAGGAATTCCTAGTAAGCGCGAGTCATCAGCTCGAGTTGACTACGTCCCTGCCCTTTGTACACACCGCCCGTCGCTCCTACCGATTGAATGATTTGGTGAAGTGTTCGGATTGCGGCGATGTGGGCAGTTCACTGCCTGCGACGTCGCGAGAAGTCCCTGAACCATATCATTTAGAGGAAAGAGAAGTCGTAACAAGGTTTCCGTAGGTGAACCTACAGAAGGATCATTGTCGAACCCTGCAAAGGCAGAACGACCTGCGAACCCGTTTACCCGATACGGGGCTGATGCGGGGGACGCGTCTCGTCTCGAGACCGGGTGTCAGTCCCGAGTCAGGGTGAACTCCTGACAAACAATGAACCCCGGCACGGAATGCGCCAAGGAAAAATGAAAAATGGGGGCCAACATATCCCTGCCCCGTCAGCGGTGTTCCGGGTTAGGCCTCGGTCCTTTACAAAATGAAAACGACTCTCGACAATGGATATCTCGGCTCTCACATCGATGAAGAACTTAGCGAAATGTGATACTTCTTGTGAATTGCAGAATCCCGTGAACCATCGAGTCTTTGAACGCAAGTTACGCCCAAAGCCGTCAGGTTGAGGGCACGTCTGCCTTGGCGTCACGCATTGCATTGCCCCTCCCACACCGAGCCCCAACACTAGGTCACCGGGTCCGTGCGTGGGGGCGGATTGTGGCCTCCCGTGTCTCGAGGCGAGGTTGGCCAAAATGCTAGTCCGGCACGATGGACGTCACGACAAGTGGTGGTTGGTCCATTCAACTCGCGAGTTGTCGTGCGTCATCCAGTTGCGTATGCGTGACTGAAGATAGACCCTCCAGTGCCGTGCGCTACGACCGTGACCCCAAGTCAGGCGGGATTACCCGCTGAGTTTAAGCATATCAATAAGCGGAGGAAAAGAAACTTACAAGGATTCCCTTAGTAACGGC
>CM075766.1:21962870-22015370 GCA_037974665.1 Ehretia macrophylla
TAAAAGTCTATTAAACTAATATACATGACGTTTAACAACATAGAATCATGGATAAGACTCAGGGACATATGACTCATCCACGAAAAGCACGTTTTCCACATTCTCCTCTTCAGGAGGCACGTACCCGTAATCTTGTGAAAGTACACCTGAAACATGCATTAATAGAGAGTGAGCTTATATACATAAGCCCAGTGAGGATCCGATAGATCTCGACAGTATTCACTACGCTCCTTGGATTTAGTCCTTTGAGCAAGTAAACACACAACAACAATAATAACACAAATAATGCTATCATCACATAACTATATAACCAATCAATAAGGATACTCTATTTGGTGTAGCTCCAAACGCCATCACGATCTCAACCGTTCTTCTTATAACTCCCCATTACTCACGCACCCGAGGTACCTCACTAGCCCCTCCCTCCATGACACCTCCGTCATGCGAGCTGGGGGTAGCCTATGGCAGTCATGCCGTTATCAACCCGACAGCCCGACGCTGCCCGAGAGGTGGCACACACATACCAAGACTCCATATTCATCAATCACACACAAGCATAAATCAATCAATCAATTGGGAGATCAGCAACAAGAGTGCCCGATTCCCGCATTCAATAATAATCAATCAATAACATCAATATAACATCAATATTAAATTAAACAACAAACAACGTAATTAGATGACAAAGTAGGCCATCTAACCGGACATGCATAATATACATAATTAAACCCTAAATTACTCAACAACGACTCACCATTCATCACTCGAACACTACCCAACCATCTAAGGCATCGTTCAAGAAATTAAAGAATGACAACCTAAACTTCTAAAATTCATAACTTACAATCTACTAATCCAAACATTGCCAAATCAGTTCCTATCACTCACCCATTCAACCTACTACATTAGCCCTCTCGGAAATCCACCATAACACCTCTAAATCATGCCCGATAACCCTAAAATCCTAAGATGTCATGGCTGGATTTTCCGGATTTTCACACAAACAATGTAATCGAAAATTCGGCATTACAACAGCGCTAACACGTAATTATCAAGTATTTAGAAATCGACGGCAATCGATTTCGAGCAACGCAACTCAATTAAATCAACTTTGAACATTTTAATCAAAATTAAATACCCGGAAAATAAAAATTATGCTATATCCGACAGAAACTCGTAGTATTAGTATATAATGATCCCTAGCATGCAAGGAGCAATAATCTAACATCAGATTACAATTCTAACGGTTCAATCTTCATTTATACGCAAAAACACAAAAATAACATTTTGAGATCTAGAATTTTTCTCTCACCTTAGATGCGATATAAGCCTAGGAATGCGTGCTCTGCGTGCCCAACAAGCAGAATCCAAGTCGGTGCGAAGTTTCACGGACAAAAACTAGGTTTTTCTTTGAAAAATTGGATTGAAAGCTTGAGTTTTTCTCTTCTCTTTTCTCCCTCTTCTCTCTCGGCAATGTGTGTGTATGTGTGATGGTGTTTTTGTGTTGTGTGAGTGTGTGTTGAGGACATTAGCTTAAATGGTCAATTAATTAATTAAAGTCAAAGTTATTTTAATAGGTATTTTTGTGTTTTTAATGACTTTAATTGCATTTTAGTGCTCACCAAGTTAAAAATAATTATGCAACCCCCAAAATATCTCAAGTGGATTATTTTTAGGTGACAAGAAGTTTTACATTCAAAGAATTCCACCCGAGTCGGCTTAAAACTCGATTTTCGCAAAAGTCGGTGTAAAAACCCTAATGAATTCTTAAGCCGATTTTAAAACCGTTTTCATCAAACACAGGTCTATTAAAGTCCGTGGACTAGGTCTAGAAGTGTTAAAAAGACCAGTTTCAAAATTATAGCGGACGTGTTTCGAAAATACTATTCACTGAAAATCGACGATAAAATTTCTGACTCCGTTTTTGATGAAAATTTCATGAATGCACATTTAGCACGTATTAGAAGTATTGAAATCAAAATTATAACTTTCTAGGTCCTATAGCACATAAACAGATCATATGCACGCAAAACGAGGTAAAACACGTAAAACGAGATAAGCAAGAAAGTGGGGTTTCACATTCTCCCCCCCTTATAGAAATTTCGTCCTCGAAATTCTTACTTGATGTACGGAATAGATCTGGGTATTGTTGCTGCATCTGATCTCGTCTCTCCCACGTAGCTTCCTCAATGCCGTGATGCTTCCACAACACCTTAACCATCGGAATCCTCTTCGACCTCAACTCTCGGTCCATCTGATCTAGAATACGAATCGGATGCTCGTCATAAGTCAAATTCTCTCGAAGCTGTAACGGCTCTGGCTCAAGAATATGAGAAGGATCCGGATTGTATTTCCGCAAATTAGACACGTGAAACACATCGTGGACATTAGAGAAGTTTTCCGGTAAAGCCAACCGATATGCCAACTTACCAACCCTGCCAGTAATCTCAAACGGCCCAACAAATCTCGGACTCAGCTTTCCACCTTTACCATAACGAACAAACCCCTTTCGAGGAGACAATCTCAAGAAAACCCGATCTCCAACTGCAAACTCCAAGTCTCGACGACGCTTATCAGCATAACTCTTGAATCTACTCTGCGCTGTAAGCATTCTCTGCCTGATCAACTGAACATTCTCGATCTTCTCAAGAAATTCTGGCATAATAGTCGGATCAACAGTCTTCATCTCTCCTACCTCGTCCCAATACAAAGGTGAACGGCACTTACGACTGTAAAGAGCTGCAAAAGGTGCCATTCCAATAGTAGCTTCATAACTATTGTTATAGGCAAACTCGGCAAGTGGTAGATGTTTCTCCCAGTTCTTCCCGAAGTCCAGAACACAAGCCCTAAGCATATCTTCCAGAATCTGAATAGTCCGCTCAGACTGACCGTCGGTCTGTGGATGATACGCGGTACTGAAGTTCAACTGAGTACCTAAAGTCTATTGAAGTTTCTCCCACAAACGAGAAGTAAATCGAGGATCTCGATCAGAGACAATACTAGATGGAATACCGTGAAGTCTAACAATCTGATCCAGATAGAGATCCGTCAGCTTTGTAACCTCATCTCCCAACCTCATGGCAATAAAATGAGCTGTCTTCGTCAAACGATCCACAACAACCCAAACTGCATCATTACCCCTCGGTGATCTAGGCAATCCTGTGACGAAGTCCATCGTAATATGCTCCCATTTCCACTCTGGTATAGCCAACGGCTGAAGCAAACCTGCTGGTCGTTGATGCTCGGCTTTCACTCTCTGACAAGTCAAACATCTAGACACAAACTGAGCAACCTCCCTCTTCATGTTGTTCCACCAGTAATGCTGCTTCAAATCCTGATACATCTTGGTTCCACCGGGATGAATAGTATATTTAGAATTATGAGCTTCCTCCAGAATACCTCGTCTCAAGCCCGGTTCATCGGGAACACAAACCCTGTTCCGAAACCGAAGAATACCGTCCTCATGCAGTTTGAAGTCAGACTGATCATCAGTGATCTGATCCTTGATCTTCTGAAGTTTAACATCAAGCTGCTGAGCTTCCCTGATCTGAGACAATAATAAAGGTTGAATACGGAGATGTGAACACATCACCCCAACCTGAGTGAACTCTGGTCTCCAATAACTAAACTCCTCAAGAACCTCCCACTTCTTGACAGCCAAACAAGAAATACTAGCCTTCCGGCTGAGAGCATCTGCTACAACATTTGCCTTTCCAGGCAGATAATTGATAGAACAATTATAATCTCCAAGAAGCTCCATCCACCTCCGCTGGCGCATATTCAACTCCTTCTGTGAGAATAAATACTTTAGACTCTTATGATCAGTGAAAATTTCGAACTTACTGCCCCACAGATAATGACGCCACTTTTTCAGTGCGAAGACAACTGCTGCCAACTCAAGATCATGAGTCGGATAATTCACCTCATAAGGTTTCAACTTCCTGGAAGCATAGGCAATAACTCGGCCATCCTGCATAAGAACACATCCCAAGCCCTCCTTGGATGCATCACTGTAAATGACCATATTATCGGTCCCCTCTGGTAGAGCAAGTACTGGAGCGGTAGTTAACCTCTTTTTCAACTCCTGAAATCCACTCTCACACTTCTCGTCCCAATTAAAGATAGTCCGTTTCTGAGTCAACTTAGATAGTGGCCCCGCAATCTTTGAGAAGTCCTTGACAAACCTACGGTAATAACCCGCCAAGCCAAGAAAGCTACGGACATCAGTAACACTCTCTGGCCACTTCCAAGACATCACCGATTCAATCTTAGTGGGATCTACAGAAATACCACTCTGTGTAATAACATGGCCAAGAAAAGAAATCCGTTGCAGCCAAAATTCACATTTGCTGAACTTGGCAAACAATTGATGCTCCTGCAACTTCTCCAATACAAGCCGTAGATGTTGCTCGTGCTCCAATTCAGATTTAGAATAGACCAAGATATCATCAATAAAAATCACCACGAACTGGTCCAAGTACGGCTGAAAGACTCGATGCATAAGATCCATGAATGCTGCCGGTGCATTAGTCAAACCAAAGGGCATAACAACAAACTCATAATGCCCGTACCGAGTCCTGAAGGCAGACTTCGGAACATCCTCCGCGCGAATCCGAAGCTGATAATACCCCTGCCTCAAATCAAACTTAGAGTAGACTTTGGCTCCCTGAAGTTGATCAAACAACTCATCAATCAGTGGCAAAGGATATTTATTCTTGATAGTCACCTGATTCAAACCACGGTAATCTATACATAACCTCAAGGTGCCATCCTTCTTCTTCACAAACAAAACAGGAGCTCCCCAAGGTGAAGAATTCTGCTGAATAAATCCTTTCTCCAACAACTCCTGTAACTGAGTCTTCAACTCCTTCAACTCAGCTGGTGCCATCCGGTACGCCGATTTAGAAATAGGTTGAGTACCGGGAACAAGATTAATCACAAACTCGATATCCCTCTCAGGCGGCAACCCTGGCAACTCCTCGGGAAATACATTAGGATATTCCCGGATAATAGGGACTTCCTCTAGCTGTAGCTTAACAGATGGCTTGTTGATCAAATAAGCTAGATAACCCGAACACCCCTTACTCACCAACTTAACGGCTTTAGTTGCTGAGATAACAAAACTCGTCTTAGCACCCCGGTTACCCGCTACCTCAACTACTGGCTGATATGGCAAACGAAACTGTACTACTTTGGTTCTACAGTTCAACTGGGCATCATACTTAGAAAGCCAATCCATACCCAAGATAACATCATACCCCCGGATAGGAAATAAAATAAGGTCCGAAGGAAAATTATGCCCCTTAACATGTATTAAACAATCCTTACATACTAAGCCAGTAACATACTTATCAGTCAAAGAGGTACTAATTTCAACCACATAAGGCAATCTTTCAGGTTGCAATTTAACACGTTGCACACAAGCAGGAGTAATGAAAGAATGCGTAGCACCAGAATCAATCAACACTTTAACAAGTTGATCAAGTATAAGAAAGTTACCTTCCACAACTGCAGTCTCCTCAGGCATCTCCTCTAAGTCAACTGCATAAGCCCGAGCCTGAACCCGCTGCTGCTGTGGTACACTGCCCGTAGGCCTACCCTGGTAACCCTGAGTCGCTGCCCGACCCTCAGTCCTCGCATACTTAGGGCAATCCTTCGCCCTATGCTCGCTGCTACCACAACCCAAACATGTCCCTGCCTTTACCCTGCAGTCGGACTCCACATGCCCTGGGCGCTTGCAGTAATTACACTGCGATGATGTGGCACTAACACTGCCCCTAGAATAACCAGAAGCTGAAGAAGCAGCTGATACAGCCTGCTGCTGAGGTCTCACCACACCAGGCCTATACTGACCCTGAGACTGGGCTGGCCTAAACTGAGTCTGAACCTGATATGGCCTCTGCTGAAACTGAGGCCGATAGTAACTCTGCTGACCCTGTGGCCTATAAGAACCCTGCTGGGCTGGTGGTCTGTAGACAACCTGCTGTACTGGAGGCCTATATATAACCTGCTGGCCCTGTGGCTGATACGGCCTCTTACTAGGCTGACTGGAGACAATCTGATCCCCTTTCCTCTTCTCTAACCTAGAAGCTGCATCAAAAGCCTCAGTGAAAATATCATATCGATTCAGAGCCATCACATCCTGAATCTCGGGCCGCAACCCCAACATAAACCTGCGAGTCCTCCGCTCCTCGTCTGCCACATACTCCGGTGCATACCGGGACAATCGAGTAAATGTGGCCTCATATTGAGCCACTGTAGCATCTCCCTGGACCAAGGCTAGAAACTCGGCCTCTCTCCGTTCCCTGCAAATCCTCGGAACATACTTTGCTCGGAAAGCCATCAGAAAGGTACCCCAAACATAAGGAATACCCTGTGCCGCCCAGCTAGTCCTTACCGTGCGCCACCACTCCTCTGCCTCGTCATCTAACAAATACACGGCAAAAGAGACTTTCTGCTCATCAGTATAGCCAAGTGGATCATAAATCTTCTCCAACTTGCTAATCCATACCTCCGCCTTCCTATCATCCGGCTCCCCCTGAAATCTCGGTGGTTGATATCCTAAAAACTCCTTCAGGGTACCACGCCCGTGGTTACCACCCTGAATATTCAGAAGCTGAGCCTGCATAGCCTGATTCTGGGCAGCCTGCCCTGCTAATAACTGTGCCTGACTAGCCACTAACTCTGCAATCCGCTCCATAGCTGCTCCTAATCGGTCATCACCCCCGTCACGGCCCGGTGCCACGTTACTCAGAGTCTCATCAGTCATCTCAGACCTACCTCTGGTTCTCGGTCGACCGGCCATTCTACTAATCAAAGAGTTAGCACAGTTATAGCACGTAGACAGGTTATACACAACTATTAATACATAAATAACAAACTCATATAAAACACATAAACAAATTGATCACATAATCACATAAGCACTTAAATCACATAATCACTTAATCAATTAATCATACCAATACATATTTCATTTTTCTTTCCTTTCATACATATTTCATGCTAAGACCATTACCCACATTCCGAGAATACCCCGGCTGACAACTAACATGAGCTCTGATACCACTTAAACTGTCACGCCCCAACTCGACCCCACCTATAATCAGTCAGGACGCAACGGAATTTCGGTGGCATAACGACAGTAAACAGATTTCCGAGGTTCTAAACCAACCTCATAAAACATCATACATCCCATAATTCCTCAATACAAACAACAACATACAACACAACCATATTATACAATAAAACATCCTCGTTATACGCCTCCGTTCCAACATGACATACAATACCTCAACTTT
This sequence comes from Ehretia macrophylla, assembly GCA_037974665.1. NCBI lineage: Eukaryota > Viridiplantae > Streptophyta > Magnoliopsida > Boraginales > Ehretiaceae > Ehretia > Ehretia macrophylla. Next base: position 21,970,172 of record CM075766.1, read on the forward strand.
ATTATACATTTCAAAAGTAAGTTGAGACACAACTACAACTTAACCATAGACAAAAGAAAGCCACTAAATTAACATCATTTGGATTATCATCTTTTCAACAATTATTACACTAAGAACCGTAAAGCATATAAAAGTCTATTAAACTAATATACATGACGTTTAACAACATAGAATCATGGATAAGACTCAGGGACATATGACTCATCCACGAAAAGCACGTTTTCCACATTCTCCTCTTCAGGAGGCACATACCCGTAATCTTGTGAAAGTACACTTGAAACATGCATTAATAGAGAGTGAGCTTATATACATAAGCCCAGTGAGGATCCGATAGATCTCGACAGTATTCACTACGCTCCTTGGATTTAGTCCTTTGAGCAAGTAAACACACAACAAAAATAATAACACAAATAATGCTATCATCACATAACTATATAACCAATCAATAAGGATACTCTATTTGGTGTAGCTCCAAACGCCATCACGATCTCAACCGTTCTTCTTATAACTCCCCATTACTCACGCACCCGAGGTACCTCACTAGCCCCTCCCTCCATGACACCTCCGTCATGCGAGCTGGGGGTAGCCTATGGCAGTCATGCCGTTATCAACCCGACAGCCCGACGCTGCCTGAGAGGTGGCACACACATACCAAGACTCCATATTCATCAATCACACACAAGCATAAATCAATCAATCAATTGGGAGATCAGCAACAAGAGTGCCCGATTCCCGCATTCAATAATAATCAATCAATAACATCAATATAACATCAATATTAAATTAAACAACAAACAACGTAATTAGATGACAAAGTAGGCCATCTAACCGGACATGCATAATATACATAATTAAACCCTAAATTACTCAACAACGACTCACCATTCATCACTCGAACACTACCCAACCATCTAAGGCATCGTTCAAGAAATTAAAGAATGACAACCTAAACTTCTAAAATTCATAACTTACAATCTACTAATCCAAACATTGCCAAATCAGTTCCTATCACTTACCCATTCAACCTACTATATTAGCCCTCTCGGAAATCCACCATAACACCTCTAAATCATGCCCGATAACCCTAAAATCCTAAGATGTCATGGCTGGATTTTCCGGATTTTCACACAAACAATGTAATCGAAAATTCGGCATTACAACAGCGCTAACATGTAATTATCAAGTATTTAGAAATCGACGGCAATCGATTTCGAGCAACGTAACTCAATTAAATCAACTTTGAACATTTTAATCAAAATTAAATACCCGGAAAATAAAAATTATGCTATATCCGACAGAAACTCGTAGTATTAGTATATAATGATCCCTAGCATGCAAGGAGCAATAATCTAACATCAGAATACAATTCTAACGGTTCAATCTTCATTTATACGCAAAAATACAAAAATGACATTTTGAGATCTAGAATTTTTCTCTCACCTTAGATGCGATATAAGCCTAGGAATGCGTGCTATGCGTGCCCAACAAGCAGAATCCAAGTCGGTGCGAAGTTTCACGGACAAAAACTAGGTTTTTCTTTGAAAAATTGGATTGAAAGCTTGAGTTTTTCTCTTCTCTTTTCTCCCTCTTCTCTCTCGGCAATGTGTGTGTGTGTGATGGTGTTTTTGTGTTGTGTGAGTGTGTGTTGAGGACATTAGCTTAAATGGTCAATTAATTAATTAAAGTCAAAGTTATTTTAATAGGTATTTTTGTGTTTTTAATGACTTTAATTGCATTTTAGTGCTCACCAAGTTAAAAATAATTATGCAACCCCCAAAATATCTCAAGTGGATTATTTTTAGGTGACAATAAGTTTTACATTCAAAGAATTCCACCCGAGTCGGCTTAAAACTCGATTTTCGCAAAAGTCGGTGTAAAAACCCTAATAAATTCTTAAGCCGATTTTAAAACTGTTTTCATCAAACACAGGTCTATTAAAGTCCGTGGACTAGGTCTAGAAGGGTTAAAAAGACCAGTTTCAAAATTATAGCGGACGTGTTTCGAAAACACTATTCACTGAAAATCGACGATAAAATTTCTGACTCCGTTTTTGATAAAAATTTCATGAATGCACATTTAGCACGTATTAGAAGTATTGAAATCAAAATTATAACTTTCTAGGTCCTATAGCACATAAACAGATCATATGCATGCAAAACGAGGTAAAACACGTAAAACGAGATAAGCAAGAAAGTGGGGTTTCACAGTGCATGTGTCCCACATGTCGCACGATGGTACACGAATGAGGCACCCATGCCGCACAAAGGTGCGTGCATGGGGTGCCCATGCCGCACGATAGTCGGCCCATGCCGCTCGAAGGTGCACGCATAGGGCACCCATGCCGCACCGATATTGCCTATATTTGGCCTGCATGCCGCACGAAGGTGCGTGCATGGGGCGCCCATGCCGTACGAAAGTGCGCACATGGTATGCCTAAGCTGTACAATAGTGTGCGCATGGGGCGCCCATGCCAGACGATGGTGGGCGCATGCTGCTCGAAGGTGCATGCAAGAGGCGCCTATGCCGCAGGAAGGTGCTCGCTTAAGGCGCGCATGCTGCCCGCTGGTGGGTGTATGTGGCCCGCATGCCGCAAGAAAGTGCGCGCATGGGGCACCCATGCCGTACGATAGTGCGCGCATGTGGCACGCATGCTGCACGAAGGTGCGTGCATAGGTCGCCCATGCTATATTGGTGAGCGCATGGGGCGCGCATGCTACACGAAGGTGCGCTCATGGGGCATCCATGCCGCACGATGGTGCGTGGATCGAGCGGGCATGCTTCACAATGGTACGCGCATGTGACCCGCATGCCACACGAAGGTGCACGCATGGGGTGCCCATGCCGCACGATGGTGCGCGCATGCCGCACGAAGGTGCGTGCATGGGATGCCCATGTCGCACGATGGTACGCGCATCGGGCGCGCATGCCGCACGATAGTGTGCGCATGTGGCCGGCATACAGCACGAAGGTGTGCGCATGGGGCACCCATGCTGCATGATGTTGTACGCATCGTGCGCGCATGCCACACAATAGTACGCGTATGTGGCCCTTATACGGCACGAAGGTACACGCATGGGGCGTCCGTGCTACAAGATGGGTCATGCATGGGGAACGCATACCGCACAATGGTGCGCCCAAGTAGCGCGCGCGGGGCTCTCAAGTGGCGCTATTGGGGCACTTCTGGGGCACGACTAGGGCACTATGGGGGTACGCTTGGGGGATGATAGAGGATGTTTGGGGATGACTTTGGCACTACTAGGGGACACTGGACTCGACATAGAATGTTAAGCATTCGTGGGTATTAGGCATGCGGAATGTATTATGACACAAATGTGGACATTTATGTCCTTTTACAAATGGTTTCTGAATCTATGATGTGATCTTAACCTTTCCCTTGTCCGAATAACAGTTCGTCACATATTTGAGGCGAATTAGATTAATCGGGTTCCTAATCCTTTCAAAAAAACAATTTAACACCAAATATCATGTAAATAAATTAATTTATGAATTAATATAAATTTTCCTAAATTTTCTAGTATTTTTTCTGATTTTTTCCTATTTTTCCTAATTTTTAAATATTAAAAATTAATTTTTTTTAAAAAAATATTTTTGAATATCATTTAACAAATTAATGTATTAATTAATATAATTTTTTCTGAATTTTCTACTATTTTTTCTGATTTTTCACAATTTTTCGTAATTATTAAATATTAAAAAATATTTTTTTAAAAAAAATTATCTTGAAGCATTTGGATATCATATGCTATCAATAAGGAGCAAATTGGGTACGAAGATCATGCCATATGGGGCCTTTTATAGTGTAAAACACCCATTATGAATCTCTGGCAAAATGTACGCTACTGTTGTCACTTGGGTTTTTGCATCTAAATGTAATATAGGGGATATGTAGTGTCAAGCCCCCTAGTAGAGGCCTATGCAGGGGGACGTTGTTGGCACTTCATGGCACATTGTGGGCTATATCGTGGGCAATATTGTGGGCGGGTATGCCTACCGAGTGAATCACGCCGAGGTATTGCATTGTATACCCGTGCGTTGGGGCCATGCCACCCCCGCCCCGCGTCCCAACGCATGTCCCTCGGCGCGGCACTAGGATGGCTAATGAGGAATGTGGTGGCTTCCCTAGCCCCTCATTATCCATCTTGGTGCCGCAACACCGTCGACGTCATTGGGATGGCTAATGAGGGGGCGAATGGTTGCCCAAGCACAAAACTATCCATCCCCATGCCGCTGGCTAGGTACATGTTGGAGGACATTCCCGTCCCCCGACGTGTCGTTAGGCCTACGCAATGCACGAATCGCCTAGCACACGAAGCCATGGCCGTTGCCAAGTGGATGCTCGCTGCATTGGTCTAGTGTCGTGGCGATCCAAGCACAGCGTGGGCTTGGGTGGCTCTTGGGGGACGGTGGGGGCAAGCGTGATGCGTGAATCGCCTAGCACACGTGGCATTGGCTTTCGTTAAGCAACGACGCGAGCGTTGCGATGAGAGGATTGCTGATGCTTGAATGTCGTGGCGATCCAAGCACCATGCGGCCTCGAAGCCATCCCCCGATGGGTTCTGACGTGCTTGTTCGATACGCGAATCGCCTAGCACACGACGCCATGGTCCTCATTGAGTCGTAATGCGACGAACGTGGTCTAGTGTCATGGTAATCCAAGCACCGCGTGGGCAGGAAGGTAGTTTGTTTGTCCCGTTCCATGCATATGGGTGCATACAGGGGGACGGTGGGGGGCATGCGTGATGCGCAAATCGCCTAGCACACGTGGCATTGGCTTTCATTAAGCAACGACGCAAGCGTTACGATGACACGATTGTTGATGCTTTAATGTCGTGGCGATCCAAGCACCATGCGGCCTTGAAGCCGTCCCCTGGTTGGTTCCGAGGGGCCTGTGCGATACGCAAATCGCCTAGCACACAATGCCATGTTCTTTGCTGAGTTGTAATGCGACGGATGTGGTCTAGTGTCGTGGCGATCCAAGCACCGCGTGGGCAGGAAGTTTGCTTGTCCCGTTCCGTGCATGTGGGTACATATAGGAGGAGAGTGGGGGACTGCGCGATGCGTGAATCGCCTAGCACACAATGCCATGGTCTTCGCTGAGTTGTACTATGACGGATGTGGTCTAGTATCGTGGCGATCCAAGCACCGCATGGGCAGGAAGTTTGCTTGTCCCGTTTCGTGCATGTGGGTACATATAGGGGGAGAGTGGGGGACTGCGCGATGCGCGAATCGCCTAGCACACGGCCTTGGCTTTCGTTAAGGGACGATGCAGGCGTTGCAATGAGACGATGGCTAGAGCTTCAATGTTGTGGAGATCGAAGCACCATGCTGCCTCCAAGCCGTCCCACGATGTGTTCCCACGGGCCTGCGCGATGCGCGAATCACTTAGCACACGACGTCGTGGTCCTGGCTGAGTCGTAATGCGATGGACGTGGTCTAGTGTCATGGCGATCCAAGCACCACATGGACAGGAAGTCCGCTTTCGGTTAGTATCTCAAATGCGTGCACTCGGTGCTAGGTCGGGCACCACGAAGTAGGTTCATAAGCTTGCGACGTGCGGCCTAGTCATGCACCTCGTGTCGTTCCTGTCCCTTGTCCCTCAGAAATTCTTTGTGCTTAGCAATGCGTTCTCGGGCCATCTCGCCGTTTCCATCTGCCTGAAGGGCTTCCTTTGCCTAGACGGCGGGGCAGTTAACGGATTGGTGGTCTGGGAATAGCGAACGTGATAGCCTGTGAGTGTTAGTCGGCTTGTATGGCTCGGTTGGATCCCTGCTTGAGCAGCGACGTCCACCCCTGCTTGCCTCTTCATTCGTGGGTCGAGTGCTTACATTGCCTCGGTCGATAGGTCGGTTTCCTATGTTGCGTACCTACAAATAAGGTAGTCTAAAGTCACATCGTACATCTTTTACCTTGTGTCTGGCTCCGTGGATGACATGGGGCGAACTCCTAAGCACGTCCCATGTTCCACACTGCTCACTCTAACAAGTGCGGCACACGTGGCCCGTGAGGCATCGCTCGATCTCTGGGATGCGGCACACCATGATGGTATGGGGTCATTCGCCTCTCTTTGCCCGAAATCAGCATTCGTCGCTAATCGCGTACGACGGTTGTGCGCTCGTCTCGAGCTGTCGACCCTTAGGGGATAATGTACCTTGTGCGACACCGGCGTCGGTAAGGAATGCTACCTAGTTGATGCTACCAGTAGTCATATGTGTGAAACCCCACTTTCTTGCTTATCTCGTTTTACGTGCTTTACCTCGTTTTGCGTGCATATGATCTGTTTATGTGCTATAGGACCTAGAAAGTTATAATTTTGATTTCAATACTCCTAATACGTGCTAAATGTGCATTCATGAAATTTTCGTCAAAAACGGAGTCAGAAATTTTATCGTCGATTTTCAGTGAATAGTGTTTTCGAAACACGTCCGCTATAATTTTGAAACTGGTCTTTTAACCCTTCTAGACCTAGTCCACGGACTTTAATAGACCTGTGTTTGATGAAAACGGTTTTAAAATCGGCTTAAGAATTTATTAGGGTTTTTACACCGACTTTTGCGAAAATCGAGTTTTAAGCCGACTCGGGTGAAATTGTTGGATTGTAAAACTTCTTGTCACCTAAAAATAATCCACTTGAGATATCTTGGGGGTTGCATAATTATTTTTAACTTGGTGATCACTAAAATGCAATTAAAGTCATTAAAAACACAAAAATACCTATTAAAATTAACTTTGACTTTAATTAATTATTTGACCTTATAAGCTAATGTCCTCAACACACACTCACACAACACAAAAACACCATCACACACACACACATTGCCGAGAGAAAAGAGGGAGAAAAGAGAAGAGAAAAACTCAAGCTTTCAATCCAATTTTTCAAAGAAAAACCTAGTTTTTGTCCGTAGAACTTCGCACCGACTTGGATTCTGCTTGTTGGGCACGCATAGCACGCATTCCTAGGCTTATATCGCATCTAAGGTGAGAGAAAAATTCTAGATCTCAAAATGTCATTTTTGTGTTTTTGCGTATAAATGAAGATTGAACCGTTAGAATTGAAATCTGATGTTAGATTATTGCTCCTTGCATGCTAGGGATCATTATATACTAATACTACGAGTTTCTGTCGGATATAGCATAATTTTTATTTTCCGGGTATTTAATTTTGATTAAAATGTTCAAAGTTGATTTAATTGAGTTGTGTTGATCGAAATCGATTGCCGTTGATTTCTAAATACTTGATAATTACGTGTTAGCGCTGTTGTAATGCCGAATTTTCGATTACATTGTTTGTGTGAAAATCCGGAAAATCCAGCCATGACATCTTAGGATTTTAGGGTTATCGGGCATGATTTGGAGGGGTTATGGTGGATTTCCGAGAAGGCTAATGTAGTAGGTTGAATGGGTGAGTGATAAGAACTGATTTGGCAATGTTTGGATTAGTAGATTGTAAGTTATGAATTTTAGAAGTTTAGGTTGTCATTCTTTAATTTCTTGAACGATGCCTTTAGATGGTTGGGTAGTGTTCGAGTGATGAATGGTGAGTTGTTGTTGAGTAATTTAGAGTTTAATTATGTATATTATGCATGTCCGGTTAGATGGCCTACTTTGTCATCTAACTACGTTGTTTGTTGTTTAATTTATTATTGATGTTATATTGATGTTATTGATTGATTATTATTGAATGCGGGAATCGGGCACTCTTGTTGCTGATCTCCCAATTGATTGATTGATTGATGTTTGATTGATGAATATGGAGTCTTGGTATGTGTGTGCCACCTCTCGGGCAGCGTCGGGCTGTCGGGTTGATAACGGCATGACTGCCATAGGCTACCCCCAGCTCGCATGACGGAGGTGTCATGGAGGGAGGGGCTAGTGAGGTACCTCGGGTGCGTGAGTAATGGGGAGTTATAAGAAGAACGGTTGAGATCGTGATGGCGTTTGGAGCTACACCAAATAGAGTATCCTTATTGATTGGTTATATAGTTATGTGATGATAGCATTATTTGTGTTATTATTGTTGTTGTGTGTTTACTTGCTCAAAGGACTAAATCCAAGGAGCGTAGTGAATACTGTCGAGATCTATCGGATCCTCACTGGGCTTATGTATATAAGCTCACTCTCTATTAATGCATGTTTTCAGGTGTACTTTCACAAGATTACGGGTACGTGCCTCCTGAAGAGGAGAATGTGGAAAATGTGCCTTTCGTGGATGAGTCTTATGTTCCCGAGTCTTATCCATGATTATATGTTGTTTAATGTAATGTATATTAGCTTAATAGACTTTTATATGCTTTACGGTTCTTAGTGTAATAGTTGTTGTTAGATGATGATCCAAACGATGTTAATTTAGTGGCTTTCTTTTGTCTTTGGTTAAGTTGTAGTTGTGTCTCAACTTACTTTTGAAATGTATGATAAAGTTGAGGTATTGTATGTCATGTTGGAACGGAGGCGTATAACGAGGATGTTTTATTGTATAATATGGTTGTGTTGTATGTTGTTGATGTATTGAGGAATTACGGGATGTATGATGTTTTATGAGGTTGGTTTAGAACCTCGAAAATCTGTTTACTGTCGTTATGCCGCCGAAATTCCGTTGCGTCCTGACTGATCGTAGGTGGGGTCGAGTTGGGGCGTGACAATATGCTTGTCTCAAAGATTAAGCCATGCATGTATAAGTATGAACTAATTTTGACTGGGAAACTACGAATGGCTCATTAAATCAGTTATTGTTTGTTTGATGGTATCTACTACTTGGATAACCGTAGTAATTCTAGAGCAAATATGTGCAACAAACCCCGAATTATGGAAGGGATGCATTTATTAGATAAAAGGTTGACGAGGGCTCTGCCCGTTGCTGCGATGATTTATGATAACTCGACGGATCGCACGGCCCTTGAGCCGGTTTCGCATCATTCAAATTTCTGCCTTATCAACTTTCGATGGTCAGATAGTGACCTACCTTGGTGGTGACGGGTGACGAAGAATTAGGGTTCGATTCCGGAGAGGGAGCCTGAGAAACGACTACCACATCCAAGGAAGATAGCAGGCGTGCAAGTTACCCAATCTAGACACGGGGACGTGACAATAAATAACAATATCATGCTCAAAGAGTTTGGTAATTGGAATGAGTACAATGTAAATCCCTTAACGAGGATCCATTGGAGGGCAAGTCCGGTGCCAGCAGCCGTGGTAATTCTAGCTCCAATAGCGTATATTTAAGTTGTTGCAGTTAAAAAGCTCGTAGTTGGACTTTGGGTTGGGTCGGCCGGTCTGCCTCAGGTGTGAACCGGTCGTCTCGTCCCTTCTACCGGCGATGTGCTCCTGGCCTTAACTGGCCGAGTTGTGCCTCCGGCACTGTTACTTTGAAGAAATTAGAATGCTCAAAGCAAGTGGTGAGACGACATGCGCGTGTCGGTCGCACAGATGCCTATGGCTTAGCGAAAACGTGCCATGAACAGTACCGACAGTCCAAGTGCGAGAATTGGCCCAAGGCAAACCATGACCCTTCCCAGCGTGTGTGGAAGCTTCTAGAGCAGTGGAGAAGGCTCAGGAAGCAATTTAGGGTGAATTGGATGGAAGGTTCCAGAAAAATGGCTAAGGCATGGAAACTACCCAGTCTGTCTAGGGTAGCTACCCAATCCGCCCAGTAGGTGTAGGAAGCTTCCAGAATGGTGCAGAAAGGCGCCCAATAGTGGAGAAATCTTGAAGTTCCACCCAAAATTGAATTCAAATGTTGTAGATAACTCTAGAAACTATACTTGTATATAGACATTTGTATGGTTCAGATTGTAGGTACTTGGCGTAGATCTTAGTCATTGATTTAAGCCTTGTACATGTATAAATATGAGTTGTTGTACAATGAAATGCAAGCCATTTTACCTTGCCATTTTTGTGTGTCATCTTCTAGCCATCTTACTTAGCATTTTCCAAACTCCTACCAGTGTTGCCTACTGGTGCTCGTCTTGCACAAGGGTCTGCCCTCGTACCCAAGCACCCTTTGCAAGCCAGTGTTGGGGTCCTCAACCTCTAACACTTGTGTTCGTGCTGTGCTACTCTGATAACGCAGGCGTACTTAGTCGATACCCACGTTGGCTAAGGCCGCACGTTGGTTAGATTTCATCCCCAATCTCTGACCATGTGACAGGTGGTATAAGAGCCAAGGTCGACTTGTCTCAAACGTGCGTTGCTGCATGCTCTTTGTTGGTTAGTCCGCGGTGGATTTTGTTGGTAAAAGTCATTGGCTGCTTCATTGGTGAATTTCGTGGGAAGCATGGTTGGAAACCAGGGTGATGATGTTGTCACTGCCGCTCAGGCCACAACCGTCAAGCAGGTAGAGAGACAGTCTACGAGGGACAAAGATAGGACCTCTTGTTCTTGGGCTAGCTCAGTGGATCAGCTCAGCTCGATTGAGATGCGGTTGGAGCGTGTTTCTCAAGCCGCACTTGAGAATAGTTTGGTGTTAGACGATGTGGTTAGTCGTCTTCATGAACTTGAGGCCAAGGATGGGGCAAACTTGGTCGAATGTGTTGCTGAATTGGAAGAATGTGGGGAGAGTTTAGAGGGTCAGTTGCTTGGCACCCTCAACTTATTTTTTGATGACATCAGGCAAACAATTGACAGGATTCATGAGTCATTCACGACGAGCTTGGTAGAGCTCAAGTCTGAAGTTGACAGGGTCAAGGCCGATGTTGCTGCCATCAGCCAAGGGGTAGGCATGGCAGTCGTACAGGACAAGGGAACTTTTTCTCACCACAGAGAAGGCAGCAAGGACAGGGGCACACCTCTGTCCCACAACGGTGAAGGCATACCTTCACCAAGGAAGGACATATCACGTCCCTCGCACGATAGGTGCAGGCCGCAAGGGCGTGGGAATGGTAAGGCCGAGACGCACCGGCCCAACGACGGGAACTGTTTCTTGTATGGGAGCAAGGAACATTGGATAGCAAGTTGCCCACAGTGAGGAAAGCTAGCATCTCTTTTCCAATAGGAGGACAATGGGCAGTCCAAGAAAGAGGTGCACATAGGTTCACTTCGGTTGCTCGAGCCAGTCGAAACTGAAGTGTCGAAGGCGAAGGGGTTACCGAAGGGTTCACTTTATGTCCCTATCACAATTAGGGGCCATGACTTGAAGGAATTGGTAGACACGGGCGCTACCAACAATTTCATTGGTGAAGATGTAGCCAAAACAACTCAAAGTACGAGTCAAACCAATGGGAGGTATGACCAAAGCAACCAACACCAAGGCAATTCCAATCGTTGGTATTGCTCAGGCAGTGAGGATAGCGATTGGAGCATGGCAAGGTATTGTGGACTTCACAGTCGTTCTAATTGACGACTATGATGTTGTGCTTGGTTTGGAATGGCTTGACGATATACAGGCATTCATCGTCCCATTCGAGGATTCTATTGTGGTAATAGGAACAAACCCACGATGTGCCATCCCTATGACTCGAGAGGTGAAGGCAGGCACCCAGCCATTGTGTGTCGTGCAGTTGGTCAAGGGACACCCACAAGGAAAATGGCCGACTCAAGGAGATAGTCGCCCATTGTACAGGCAAGGTCGTGCAGCACAGTCAGTGTGCTCGTGTGTAGCACAGTCAGTGTGCTCATGTGCAGAACCTCAGGCACCAAGGAAACAGAGCCTCGGCAACCCAAGCGTACACTTGCGGTCCGAGCAGCCAACCCGATGGAAAGGCCAGTTCGTGGGGAACCAGCCTGAGGATGAAAGGAGACGACGAACTGGCGCAGCCAAGGCCACCAGTTCAAGTGGGGATTAGAGAGCAGGTACAGCCCAGGCCACTTGTTCGTGTGTGCAGTGGTATCGAGGGCAACACCAAGTTTGGTGGGGAGGGTAAGACGACATGCGCGTTTTGATCGCAAAGATGCCCACGGCGTAGCAAAAACGTGCCATGAATAGTATCGACGGTCCTGGTGCGAGAATTAGCCCAACGAAAACCATGACCCTTCCTAGCATGTGTGGAAGCTTCTAGAGCAGTGGAGAAGGCTCAGGAAGCAATTTGGGGCGAATTGGAGGGAAGGTTCCAGAAAAATGGCTAAGGCATGGAAACTGCCCAGTCTGCCCAGGGTAGCTACCCAGTCCATCCAGCAGGTGCAAGAAGCTTCCAGAATGGTACAAAATGGCGCCCAACAGTGGAGAAATCTGGAAGTTCTGCCCAAAATTGAATTCAAATGTTGTAGATAACTCTAGAAACTATACTTGTACATAGACATTTGTATGGTTCAGATTGTAGCTACTTGGCATAGATCTTAGGCATTGATTTAAGCCTTGTACATGTATAAATATGAGTTGTTGTGCAATGAAATGCAAGCCATTTTACCTTGCCATTTTCGTGTGTCATCTTCCAACCATCTTACTTAGCATTTTCCAAACTCCTACCAGTGTTGCCTACTGGTGCTTGTCTTGCACAAGGGTCTGCCCTTGTACCCAAGCGCCCTTTGCAAGCCAGTGTTAGGGTCGTCAAGCTCTAACACTTGTGTTCGTGTTGTGCTACTCTGATAACGCAGGCATATTTAGTCGACACCCACGTTGGCTAAGGCCGCACGTTGGTTAGATTTCATCCCCAATCTCTGACCACTTGACACTACGTTCTGTATACATTAGCATGGGATAACATTATAAGATTTCGATCCTATTGAGTTGGCCTACGGGATCGGAGTAATGATTAATAGGGACAGTCAGGGGCATTCATATTTCATAGTCAAAGGTAAAATTCTTGGATTTATGAAAGACGAACAACTACGAAAGCATTTGCCTAGGATGTTTTCATTAATCAAGAACGAAAGTTGGGGGCTCGAAGACGATCAGATACCGTTCTAGTCTCAACCATAAACGATGCCAACCACGGATTGGGGGATGTTGATTTTAGGACTCTGCTGCCACCTTATAAGAAATCAAAGTTTTTGGTTTCCGGAGGGAGTATGGTCACAAGGCTAAAACTTAAAGGAATTGATAGAAGGGCACCACTAGGAGTGGAGCCTGCGGCTTAATTTGACTCAACATGGGAAAACTTACCAGGTCTAGACATAGTAAGGATTGACAGACTGAGAGCTCTTTCTTGATTCTATGGGTGGTGGTGCATGGCCGTTCTTAGTTGGTAGAGCGATTTGTCTGGTTAATTCCGTTAACGAACGAGACCTCAGCCTGTTAACTAGCTATGCGAAGGTATCCCTCCGCAGCTAGCTTCTTAGAGGAACTACGACCTTTTAGGCTGCGAAAGTTTGAGGCAATAACAGGTCTGTCATGCCCTTAGATGTTCTGGGCCGCACGCGCGCTACACTATTGTATTCAACAAGTCTATAGCCTTGGCCAACAGGCCCAGGTAATCTTTGAAATTTTATCATGATGGGGATAGATCATTGTAATTTTTGGTCTTGAACGAGGAATTCCTAGTAAGCGCGAGTCATCAGCTCGCGTTGACTACGTCCCTGCCCTTTGTACACTCCGCCTGTCGGTCCTACCGATTGAATGAACTGGTGAAGTGTTCAGATTACGGCGACATGGGTGGTTCGCTGCCTGCGACATCGTAAGAAGTCCACTGAACCTTATCATTTAGAGGAAGGAGAAGTCGTAACTAGGTTTCCGTATGTGAACCTGCGAAAGGATCATTGTCAAACCCTACAAAGGCAGAACAACTTGAGAACCCGTTTAAACGATGCGGGGCTAACGCGAGGGCGGTGGCTCATCCCCATCCCGCGTGTCGGTCCCGAGTCGGGGTGAACTCCTCTCAAACAATGAACCCCAGCGCGGAATGCGCCAAGAAAAATGAAAAATGGGGGCCAGTCTATCCTTGCCCCATCCGCGGTGTGCCGGGTTAGGCCTCGGTGCTTTACAAAACGAAAACGACTCTCGACAATGGATATCTTTGCTCTCGCATGAATGAAGAACGTAGCGAAATGCGATACTTGGTGTGAATTGTAGAATCTCGTGAACCATCGAGTCTTTGAACGCAAGTTGCGCCCGAAGCAGTTAGGTCGAGGGCACATCTGCCTAGGCATCACGTATCGCATTGCCCTCCCCACCCCGAGCCCCAATACTGGGTCGTCGGGTCCATGCGTGGGGACGGATTGTGGCCTCCCGTGTCTCGAGGTGGGATTTGCTGAAATGTTAGTCCGGCACGATGGACGTCAAGACAAGTTGTGATTGGTCCATTCAACTCACGAGTTGTCATACGTCGTCCTATCGCGCATGTGGGACTGAAGATAGACCCTCCAGCGCCGTGCGCTACGACCGCAACCCCAGGTCAGGGGGGATTACCGGTTGAGTTTAAGCATATCAATAAAGGGGAGAAAATAAACTTACAAAGATTCCCTTAGTAACGACGAGCGAACCGAGAACAGCCCAGTTTGAGATTCAGACTTTGAAAATGCAGCTCTAAGCGGGCTGTAAATTCCGTCCAAGGCTAAATACGAGCGAGAGACCGATAACGAACAAGTACCACGAGGAAAAGATGAAAAGGACTTTGAAAATAGAGTCAAAGAGTGCTTTAAATTGTCGGGAGGGAAGCCGATGGGGCCAGTGATGCGCCTCGGTCATTTGCAAAATGGCAAGAATCGGTCCGTTGATCGGCTCGGGGCGCGGACCAGCTCGAATTTGGATGGCGGCCAAAGCCCGGGCAGTAGATATGCCCGCAGAACGTTGTCGCCTCGATCGTGGTAGGGCAGTGCGCGCCTTCGGCATGCTTCGGCATCTACATGCTCCCGGTGCTAGCCTGCGGGCCCCCCTTTCAACCCGTCTTGAAACACGAACCAAGGAGTTTGACATGTGTGCGAGTCAACGGGTGCGTAAACCAGCAAGAGGCAAGGAAGCTAATTGGCGGGATCCCCCGCAGGGGGTGCACTGCCGATCGACCTTCTAAGAAGGGTTCGAGTACGAGCATACCTATTAGGAAAAGAAAGATGGCGAACTATGCCTAAGCGGGGCGTAGCCAGAGGAAACTCTGGTAGAGACCCACAGTGATACTAACGTGCAAATCGTTCGTCTGACTTGGGTATAGGGGCAAAAGACTAATCGAACCATCTAGTAGCTAGTTCCCTCTGAAGTTTCCCTCAGGATAGCTGGAAGTCGCGTGCGAGTTCTATCGGGTAAAGCCAATGATTAGAGGCATCGGGGGCGCAACGCCCTCGACCTATTCTTAAACTTTAAATAGGTAGGACGGCGCAGCTGCTTCGTTGAGTCGCGCCACAGAATCAAGAGCTCCAAGTAGGCCATTTTTGGTAAGCAAAACTGACGATGTGGGATGAACCAGAAGCCGGGTTACGATGCCCAACTGCTTACTAACCTAGATCCCACAAAGGGTGTTAGTCGATTAAGACAACAGGACGGTGGTCATGGATGTCGATATCCGCTAAGGAGTATGTAACAACTCACCTGCGGAATCAACTAGCCCCGAAAGTGGATGGCGCTTAAGCGCGAGACCTATATCCAGCCGTCCATGCAAGTGCCAGGCCCCTATGAGTAGGAGGGCACGACGGTCGCTGCAAAATCCATGGCGCGAGCCCGGGCAGAATGGCCGTCGGTGCAGATCTTGGTGGTAGTAGCAAATATTCAAATGAGAACTTTGAAGGCTGAAGAGGGGAAAGGTTCCATGTGAACAACACTTGCTCATGGGTTAGTCGATCCTAAGGGTCGGGGAAAGCCCGACAGATAGCGCATTCTATGCGTGCATCGAAGGGGAATCGGGTTAAAATTCCTAAACCGGGACGTGGCGGTTGATGGCAACATTACAGACTCAGGAGACGTCGATAGGGGCCTCGGAAAGAGTTATCTTTTCTGTTTAATAGCCTGTCCATCCTGGAAACAGCTCAGCCAGGGTAGGGTCCAGCGGCTGGAAGAGCACTGCATGTCGTGCAGTGTCCAGTGTGCCTCCGGCGGCCCTTAAAAATCCAGAGGATCGAGTGCCGTCCACTCCCGGTCTTACTCATAACCGGATCAGGTCTCCAAGGTGAACAACCTCTGGTCAACGGAACAATGTAGGCAAAGGAAATCGCCAAAATGGATCCGTAACTTCAGGAGAAGGATTGGCTATGAGGACTGGGCACGGGGGTCCCAATCCTGAACCTGTTGGCTATCGGCGGACTGCTCGAGATACTCCCAAGTTGAGAGCGGGTCGCCGCGTACTAGCCGAGGGACGGGCTAGGAACAGCTCCCTCAGGGGCCTTCCCCAGGCGTCGATCAACTAGCTCAGAATTGGTACGGATAAGGGGAATCTGACAGTTTAATTTAAACAAATCATTGCGATGGTCCCTGCGGATGCTCACGCAATATGATTTCTACCCAGTGCTCTGAATGTCAAAGTGAAGAAATTAAACCAAGCGTTCATAGCAACGTTGCTTTTTGATCATTTGATGTCCGCTCTTCCTATCATTATGAAGCAGAATTCACCAAGTGTTGGATTGTTCACCTACTAATAGGGAACGTGAGTTGGGTTTAGACCGTCATGAGACAGATTAGTTTTACCCTACTGATGACAGTGTCACAATAGTAATTCAACCTAGTACGAGAGGAGCAGTTGATTTGCACAATTGGACATCGCTCTTGGTTGAAAAGCCAGTGGCGTAAAGCTACCGTGTGCTGGATTATGATTGAACGCCTCTAAGTTAGAATCCTGGCTATAAGCGACGCGCTCGCCCGTCGCCCGTTCACTGACCCGCAGTAGGGGCCTCCGGTCCCCAAGGGCACGTGTCGGTTGCTAAGCCGTCGCGATGGAAGCGTCGCGCCGGCCGCCTTGAAGTACAATTTCTATCGAGCGGTGGGAAAAATCCTTTGCAGATGACTTAAATACACAATGGGGTATTGTAAGTGGCTGAGTGGCCTTGTTGCCACGATCCACTGAGATTTAGCCCTTTGTCGCTCTGATTTGTCCATCCCCTTTCCCTCCACCCAACTCTACCTGTTCCACAATCCAAACCCGTCCCATTACATCAACCAATACTATTTCCCCCAAACTGACTAGGAGGTTTGACGCCCCATGCTGCGGCACACTATGACGGTATAGGGTCCTTGGCCTCTCTTTGCCCGAAATCAGCATTCGTCGCTAATCGCGTACGATGGTCGTGCGCTCATCTTGAGCCGTCGACCCTTAGGGGATGATGTGCCTCGTGCGACGCCGGCGTCGGTGAGGAATGCTACCTGGTTGATCCTGCCAGTGGTCATGTGCTTGTCTCAAAGATTAAGCCACGCATGTGTAAGTATGAACTAATTCAGACTGTGAAATTGCGAATGGCTCATTAAATCAGTTATAGTTTGTTTGATGCCATATACTACACAGATAACCGTAGTAATTCTAGAGCTAATATGTGCAACAAACCCCAACTTCTGGAAGGGATGCATTTATTAGATAAAAGGTCGATGCGGGCTCTGCCCATTGCTGCGATGATTCATGATAACTCGATAGATCGCAAGGCCCTTGAGCCGGCTACGCATCATTCAAATTTTTGCCCTATCAACTTTCGATGGTAGGATAGTGGCCTACCATGGTGGTGACGGGTGATGGAGAATTAGGGTTCGATTCCAGAAAGGGAGCCTGAGAAACGGCTACCACATCCAAGGAAGGCAGCAGGCGCGCAAATTACCCAATCCTGACACGGGGAGGTAGTAACAATAAATAACAATACCGGGCTCAAAGAGTCTGGTAATTGGAATGAGTACAATTTAAATCCCTTAACGAGGATCCATTGGAGGGCGAGTCTAGTGCCAATAGCCGCGGTAATTCCAGCTCCATTAGCGTATATTAAGTTGTTGCAGTTAAAAAGCTCGTAGTTGGACTTTGGGATCAGTCGGCCGGTCCGCCTCAGGTGTGTACCGGTCGTCTCGTCCCTTCTGCCGGCGATGTGTTCCTGGCCTTAACTGGCCATATCACGCCCCGACCCAACCCCCATGCTAAAGTTTAAGTCCGGACCCGACACACGGACAAAGTCTTCCCTGTACCGTGGACATTCTAAAAACCTGTAAACACTTAAACAAGGTCCCAACAATACAATACAAGCTTTTCTTAATTAAACGACCAAGCTATAAGGCCATCCGAGCCTTATGGTACACAATATCTCCAAAACACACAAGCATGCGAGAACTTGTTGACAGCATAGTTTTATAATCCTGACATTCTAGGAAGTCAATAAAACAACTTAAAGGATAAAGCATTCTACATTAACCATCCACTCCCAAGCATGCAAGGAAATAAGGCAAGAATAAAAGTTATTACAAGACATAGCTTCCAATTCTACACCACAATCTACTATCCTTCGACTTGCGCAACAAACTTATACATAGCCCTTAGGCCACAAAATAGAACATAAAACAATTAATTGAACTTTCCACATAGCAGCAAATTCATTAACCACCTCAAGCTATCAGACACATCAACTAAGGTAAGGGCTCGATCTGAACTTCTTCTTCCTCAACTAAATCAACAAGCTGGGGATCACCCTCAGCGTCTCCTGAAACAGATATCGAGGTATGAGCAACCACTGTTGCCCAGTGAGGGATATAGTCCCGGGGCGTGCAATGCATCAGATAATACAATTACTCAACAATAACATTTAAACAATTAAAGAAACAACGATAACTTAAATAACCACACAATAAAAAGGATACATTTCAACAATCCCCTATACACCAATCTTCACTGGTCTTCAATCACGATCCACGAACCACGAGCACGATCACGATAAGCCGGCATAACCCCAATCACTCCAGTGGGTGTACTCCGGATGTACCCCGAATCCTACGACCCAACATCCCCTGGCAATCTCCAGACCAGGCGAATGAGGGAATAGGGCACGGAGTTTGAATATCCACCGGCAAGCCCTCTGCCGCCCAGCCGATATTCAACACATCCGCCCCTGACACTATGGTTGCGCAACCACTATGCAATGCACTCAACGATGGCAAGTTAATAGCAATAATATAAGCATTAACACATATGAGGATCAACAAAGTAGGTTGACCTCGATACAATTAGGATAGAAGCAAATATAGAAGTTAATAAGCAGTTTACAAATGAACTTATACCAAATAAGCATAGAATCATTCCAAAAGCTCCAAATCAATTTAAAATCACATATAAACACTCAAGAAGTCCTGACATGGGTTTAGAAGTGTGAGACAACTTAAATTGCACCTAAACCCCTTTGTTTTTCGAACTATTTCTCTTCTAAACCAAAGTTAATGATTTCATTTTCAAAGGAAACTCTCCCAACCTTCTAACTAACCCTCAAGGTACCCTCTCAACCCTCTAATTCAATCAAATTCCCGCGTTTACCCCGAAAGCCCCAATTTCCCTCTTTTGGCTTAAAACCATACCTACATTGTCCGGGCTTCAAACAAGGGATATCAAGGCATCTATAGCACCTAGGTAGCCTAAGGATACTAGAATTGAAGCCCGAATCCACCCGGATTCGCATTAACCCCAAAAGCCCCAAGTTAAAGTCGGCTATTTTCCATTTTTAGGCGATTTAAGGGCAATGCAAGTGTACGGGGCTATTTGATTATCTTCACTAGTACCTAAGGCATCAATTAGAAGCATTAATTCAAGCCAATTCGAGCAATTACACAAAACCCTAGAAAAAACGTCACTATTCACCCTAAAAATCAAACTAACAATTCTAACTGTTTAAATTGTGAAACGACGGTTCAAAAGTGTTCTCTAGCATTCATATAGATAGTATATTAGCATAGATAACAATTACAATGGCATATAATCATATTTTCAACAATTCAAGAAAAGAACAACTATTTAAAAATGCAAAAACAAGTCGTGAAATCCCTCACCACTACGCGTAGGAGCACCTAGGAACCTTGCAAACACCCTACACTAGTTGCTCAAGACTTGGCTTGGCTTGAATTGAAGAGTTGAAGATGAAAAAATTCTCCCAAGTGCAAGGAGGGGCTGTCGGGTTTGGACTGCTGTTTCAGCTTTCTATTTTTTTTTTTTTTTTTGCATTTTATGAGTTTAGGTGATATATAAAAGGGTTAAGTTATGGTGGGGTCAATTGGGTGCTTAATTGATCTAATAAAATGTGCGTAGTAAGCTTTAAAACGAGTTTAGATAGTAAATATATGCTAGCTAATTAATTACCTAAGTTAGTTACGTAACACTATTCATTCAACTACTAAAGTCATTTTCTAAACGAGCTCTCCTAACGCCGTTAGCTCAAATGCACATTTTTCCCACTACTTTTACAATTAATATGATTTAATAAAAATGCTAATTAACTAATAGAATGCAGTTTAAAATGAAGTGAATAGTAGTCATAAAAGTCAGTTAGTAAGGCACAGAAATAAATGCGCAACAAGGGATGCAACAGTAATTAAATGCGTGGCTAAATCTCGGGCGTCACAGGCCAGGTTGTGCCTTCAGCGCTGTTACTTTGAAGAAATTAGAGTGCTCAAAGCAAGCCTACGCTCTGTATACATTAGCATGGGATAACATTATAGGATTTCGATCCTATTGAGTTGGCCTTCGGGATCGGAGTAATAATTAATAGGGACAGTCGGGGGCATTCGTATTTCATAGTCAGAGGTGAAATTCTTGAACTTATGAAAGACGAACAACTGCGAAAACATTTGCTAAGGATGTTTTCATTAATCAAGAACGAAAGTTAGGGCTCGAAGACGATCAGATACCGTCCTAGTCTCAACCATAAACGATGCTGACCAGGGATCGGCAGATGTTGCTTTTAGGAATCCGCCGGCACCTTATGTGAAATTAAAGTCTTTGGGTTCCGGGAGGAGTACTGTGACGCCCGAGTTTTAGCCATACATTCAATTACTGTTGCATCCCTTGTTTGCGCATTTCCTTCTGTGCATTATTAACTGTCTTCTTAAATTACTATTCACTCCGTTTTTAACTTCATGCTATTAGCGAATTAGCATTTTTATTAAATCATATTAATTGTTAGAGTAGTGGGAAAAATGTGCATTTGAGCTAGAGGCGATAGGAGAGCTCGTTTAGAAAATGGTTTTTGTAGTTGTATGAATAGTGTTACGTAACATAACTTAGGGAATGAATTAGCTAACATTCATTTTACTATCTAGGCTCGTTTTAAGCTAACTAAGCGCATTTAGTGAACCATTTAAGCAAGCAACTTAGCCCCATTTAATATATAACTCACATAACACACACATTAGCTCATAACTTAGCAAAACAAAAAAAACAAAAAAAGAGCATGCTGAAAACACTGTAGCAAATCCGCGAATTGCATAGGAGAAGAAATAGAGTTTTTTTGCTCAACAAATCCTCATTCCAAGCCAAGCCAAGCTAGGTGCAAGTGGTTTAGGGTGTCTACTAGCCTCCTAGGAGCTCCTACGCGCATTGGTGAGGGATTTTACAACTTATTTTCGCATTTTAAAATAGTTGCTATTTTCTTGATTTGTTGAAAATGTTTTCAAATGCTATTGTATTGATTATCTATGCTATTATACCTTGTATATGAGTGCTAGAGAACATATTTGAACCATTGTTTCGCTTTTTAAATGGTTGGAATCGTTAGTTTAATTCATGAGATGAATAGTGACATTGTTTCTAGGATTTTGTGTAATTGCTCGAATTAGCTTGATTCAACACTCCTAATAGATGCCTTAGGTGCTAATGAAGGTAGTCTAATAGCCCTGTGCACTTGAATTTCTCTAAAATTGCATAAAATGTAAAATAGTCAACTTTAATAAAGGGGTTTCGGGGTTAAGACGAATCCGGGTGGATTCGGGCTCTACTTTTGGTATCCTTAGGCTACCTAGGTGCTATAGAAGCTTTGCTAATCCTTGTTTGAAGCCCGGATGAGGTAAGTGTAGTGTAAAGCTATAAGAGGGAATTTGGGGCTTTCGAGGTTATTACGGGCGTTTGAATGAGTTAGAGGGTTGAAAGGGTTCCTTGAGGGTTAGTTAGAAGGTTGGTAGAGTTTCCCTTTAAATTTGAATCATTAACTTTGGTTTGGAGGAGAAATAGCTTGAATAACAAAGGGGTTTAGGTGCAATTTCGGTTGTCTCGCGCTTCTAAGACCTTGGCATGACTTCTTGAATGTTTAAATGTAGTTTTAAGTTGGTGTGGAACTTTTGATTTTAGGGAGTTCTAACAATCAATCTATTCACAACCCAAATCCAAACCCGGCAAGATTTTAGGGAAAGACGGACAGAGTCTCCCCTGTTTCTAGGCAAATTGCAAAACCTGTAATAGTATATAAATGGACCAACACCGTGTCCAACCCTTCAACCACCTCAAGGCCATCCGAGCCTCGGTTCACAACAAGCAATTCACAAGTAAGTATAAATTCAAGCTTAGCAATTAAACTACACCAACCTATTGCATAAAGTAGACTATCATGACTTTCTATCTTTTTCCCTTTTTGTCATTACAAATATATATTGAAGTTAAGCTATATCAACTAAATACATAATCTAATGAACTTAAATTACATCCCCTTTAACATTAAATACATATAATACATAAAAGCATACAACTTTACAACTTTGACAACTCAAGTCACATAGGCACGCAGGACAACCCTTCAAGCACGGACTTTCACGAAATCACGAACTTTCCAGCTAACATGGCATTTCCTGAAATGTGGTGGTGAGGAGTGAGTATACACAACACGTATACTCAGTGAGGCGGAGACAGATATCGAGATGGAGAGAAAGAAGATCGTGCAATGCAAATAGGTACAGTTAAGGAATACAATCAATAAAAGGCATTCAATATATATAACAATACAATAAACAATTAAGAAAAGCATTAACACAACCAATCAAAGCTATACCACACTTTGAAGGCTATGGATCACTCGAGCGAGTAATGTACCGATCACGATTCCGATGACATTAACGATGACGCGCCGGCCCAAACCACATTATAACACCAGTTTGGAATACCTCGGGAGTAACCATCAATTCTACGACCCAAATCTCCCTGGGAGGCAACCCGAGCAAGAAAGGGAATAGCAGCGGAGCTAGAGCAACCAACACTGGCAACCCGAGGCTACCCAGAGAGGCCCATCACTCACGCGCGAGACACTATGCAATGCAAGACTCGATACAAGGTGATGAGCAAGCGATATCAAGCATTCTCAACAATTGATAAACATTTCAATCAATAATCAATTCTAACAAGCGTAATAAGCATTTACAATCAAACAAGTGACAAAAACAACGCCAACTAACATTATCAAGCATTAGCAAGTATTCTATAGGCATTATAAGCATTCTATAGGCAACATAAGCATTCTATAATCAATATAAACATACTATAAGCAATATTCTATGAAAACACACAAAATCACAAAAATGACCCCAACTTCAAAACACTACTACTTTCAAACGAGCCACGAGCTTTGGAAACCGACTTCACCAGTCCTCCTAGGTCACCATAAGGCACGTCTAAAGACCCCGAAACCCTACTTTACCGTAGAATTCACGCAAAGTCCCGATTTCTCCCTTTGCTCGTTTGAACTACAACTATATCAACCAAACACCCAACCAACGCCATAATCGCACCAAAAGTGCTTCCATGGCCTCCCGAAACAATGCCAACACGCAATGCGAGAAAACGCTAAACTCGACCTAAACGACCCCGACTTTCACCAAGCCGTTTTTCTCCGTTTTTCTATTACACATTCCAATTAAACCACACATTTAGGCATTCTAGCATATCTACCATATTTCTACATCAACGGACAGCATAACAGCGCAACTTTATCGTTTCAAGGGTTTACTATTCACTAATTACTATTCATTAGTCAATTTAAATTGCAATTTCAATTTTCAACTGCAGAAAATGCTAAAAAGCTATAAATACATGTTCTACAATCAACAAGGAACATTCTTTAAGCAACAAAACGATTAAAACAACAATCTACGTATAAGTTCTAAAAATTAAAGTTTAGATATACATTTTTCAAATGCGCAAATAACGATGAAACTCTCACCTTAGACGCTCCTAGAAGCTAGGAAAACCTCGTAGAGTGCCTCGGAAACCACCCCCCCATGCAAGCTCACGCGAAGATTTGGTGATTTGTAGTTGAAGTTTCTTTTTTTTTTCTCCTTCTTTTCCTCATGTTTTCAAGTCTTTCTTCTCTTTTTTTTCGTGTGCAATTCTGCTTATTTAGGGGAACAAAAATGACAAGTCAAAGGTCAAAGATTCGGTCAACCCGCTAAACCAAAACAGCTATGCGCGACCTTACGAAAACGCCCATAACTTCTTCTAGAAAACTCCAATTCACGAATGGTTTGAGGCCTCAGAAACTAGACTCATAGAGCTTTCCAACCATATATAATTTGCTACCTAACTCTTCCCCAATTGGTTCAGATTTAATTCCAAAGTTGACCCAAAATTTGACTAACTTAACATTGCATTTTTTGCATTTTTTTATTTCTAATCCCAAGTTTGCCCTTTATTAAACATTTCAAAAATTTTCACATTATCCTAGTTGGTCAATGTAGATGAAAAGTCAACTAGTTTGGTCAAAGAAGGTGAAAGGTCAATAAAATGCAATTTAAATGAACTTTAAATGCTATTGAATACATGCCAGGTTCGGGGTATCACAGATTAGGGGTTGAATTATATACCATTAGAAAGCCTTACGAGTCTAGTTTCTACAGCTTTTTACGGTGCATTAATCGGATTTGTCTAGAGCAAGTTATGATCATTTTGGTGAGATGTGTTAGAAATGCCCTATTACGCGAGAATCTGAATTTTGTTGTTATTTTGCTATAGTAATGATATAATTCAGTTCTAATTGGATGTATTCGATCAAGACCTTATTGTGTAGTGTCCTTGGATGATTAATAACATAATGGGGCTCTTATAGTTATGTTGTTTTCATGAATTGTAATTGAAATCTAATTGCTAGTAAAGTTAATTTAAATTGAAAGCTATTCTATTCGACTGTGAATGAGAAATGCTAGTAGAGTTGTGATGGTCACCACCTTTAGACATAGGTAATGTTTCTATATATGCTAAACAATTCAACTGTTAGAATTAGTTGTTGTTATCAATGTGTAACTAGTGAACACTTAGAAAGGTCAAGTAAACTATGTGGAAGAATGTGTTTAATGCTTTTTGAAACTACATGTAAGGTTAATTGTAAGTTGATAGTTGTCTATTATATGTTAAATGTAATTAACTTAAGTTAATACTACTAGTGATATGTTAGAATCTTAGCTTGAAGTATAGTTATTTTACTAAAATAGTATGTTAGTTATTAAATGGTTGATAGTTAACTTTTCTATTAGTTGATAAATGCATTTCTTTCCCTATGTGCTAATGTTGGGCTATCTTCATAGAGATATTACTAACTATTGTAAGTAAAGTAGAATATGAATTAGAAGTTCATTAAAGTAGTAAAAGACAGGGTAGTGTCATTGTGAATGAATGTGTCATTTGAACATTAAAGTAACCTAACCTTTATTATCTATATATCCTTTGGAGAAATTATTTGAGTTGAGTTAATGGCTAGTTTATTGTTATGTGGAGTGAATTAATTTCTTGTACAAGTTATTAACTAAAGTGAAATGAGAAATAGTATGAGTAACTGCAGGCTCATGTGTTGATTTTAGTTAAACTAAATTCTAGCTCGATTTATATCTAGTTATAGCATGCTGGTTGAATCATTCTCATTTAAGTTTTTGAACTATCTTCTTAATTAACTTGTAGACTATTGAAAATATGGAATATATGTTAAGTTAAAGTATATAAAAGTGGTGTTTTGTTAAAAATAGAATTCTAATAGATATTGTATTTATGCTAAATAAGCGAAGTTATAAGTTAGCTAACTTAGAATGAATGTTGTAGTTAAAGAGTAATTGAAGTAATGTTTGCTCATAGGTTCAAGGTGACTGGAAATGATGTGATTCAAACTTACATCTTGGAGCTCGGTAGAGGTGAGGGACCTGCATCCTTACGTGCATCATAGTTTATTTTCTTTCTAAAAGAGTATATTGTTTAGTATAATTGCGTAATTGATATATGCTTATTATTGCTAAATTGTAACTTGGTGCGAGAACAACTTACTTTGTCCTTAAATGTGTTTCCTGATTATATTGTCATTGTTATCATTCTTGCATTGCATCGTGGTTGCGCAACCTCATTGTCGCGGCGGATGCGATGGCCTCGCTGGGTGGCATCGGGCTTGCCAGTGTTGGTTGCCTTAGCTCCATCTGCTATTCCCTCACTCGCCTGGTCCGGAGATTGCCAGGGGGTGTTGGGTCGTAGGATCGGGTACATCCGGAGTACCCATTGGTATAAGGGATGCCGGCATATCGAGATCGAGATCGTGGTTCGTGGATCGGGGATCGAAGATTTGGAGTGATAAGGGTTATCGATTGTATCCTTTTAAAATGTGGTATTAGAATTGTTATTCACTGTTTATCTATTGTATTAATTGTGTTAAGTTGCTGCATTGCACGTCCCCGGTAGACCTTATCCCTCACTGAGCAATTGTGATTGCTCATACCTCGCTAAACATGTTTCAGGAAGTGCTGAGGGTGAACCCCAACTAGTTGAGGTGCTAGTGGAAGAGGAAGAAGTTCAGGCTGAGCCTTTGCCCTAGTTGTTGTGTGTTTGTTGTCTAAGGTGGATTTGCCTTCTTGTTGTTACATGGTGTACTTGTATTGCTATAGCATGATCTATTTTGTGGCCTTCAGGCTATGTATATTCTTGTAGTTGCAAGTTGAAAGCTGTTGGTTGTAATGTTAGCTTTGAGATATTATGGTTTGTAATAACTTTTAATTCTTCTTCTAGTTCTTGCATGCTTGGGGGTGTATGTTTAGAGGTGTTGATTTCAACTTCTAAAATTGCTCTAATGTTATCATAGGATGGCATGTTAAAAAGGTTTAATGAAAAGTTAAGTTGGGTGCATGCATGTGTGATTTGGAGCTGTTGTTTGTCTCCTGGCTTGGATGACATTGAACCTTTGAATTTTAATTATAAAAGCTTGTTTTAGTATATTGTGGCTATTTTCAGCATTTACAGGTTTGAAAAATGTCCGCGGTACAGAGGAAACTCTGTCCGTTTTTCCCTAAAATTTTGTGACCGGGTTTGGTATTGGGTTGAGAATAGCATGGTTATTAGAGTCTCCGGTCCCGTGAGGGATCGGGGCGTTACAAGTATGGTCGCAAGGCTAAAACTTAAAGGAATTGACGAAAGGGTACCACCAGGAGTGGAGCCTACGGCTTAATTTGACTCAACACGGGGAAACTTACCAGGTCCAAACATAGTAAGGATTGACAGACTGAGAGCTCTTTCTTGATTCTATGGGTCGTGGTGCATGGCCATTCTTAGTTGGTGGAGCGATTTGTCTGGTTAATTCCGTTAACAAATGAAACCTCAGCCTGCTAACTAGCTATGCAAAGGTATCCCTCCACAGCTAGCTTCTTAGAGGGACTATGTCACGCCCCAACCCGACCTATAGAGGTTAGACTAGGGTGTGATCTAATCATTTATACCATTTCACATACTTAATCATTTGTTAAGGTTTAACACGTAACGTTGGCCTAAAACTCCGAAAGATTTTCCAAAAAACCGGCAGCATAACGACTATATTTGGGACCCTTTGGTTTGACCTAATTTCTAAACACCTCAATTATACCAATCGTTAGTCCAATTCTATTAACGACTCCTATTTGGTCATCAACCGATGCCTACTAATTTATCTCGAAAGTCTTGTTTGATTTATAAGCCTAGCACGATGACTATATCCCGTTTACTTGTCAATTCCTATGGCGCAAGTACCTGTTGATCTTTAGCTTAATATTGAGCACCTAGGTAAAATTACATAGAGTTACATCATTTGATTATTCACCTAGTGATTGATTTGCCTATGATAGTGACTAAATCAAAATAGTGAAAGCAACCCACAAGATAGAGTGTTCGTCTAGTCGTAAACAATACAAACCAAAATTAGACCCCAAATTACAAGGGGGTCATTTACAACAACAACAAACAACATAAGAAATAGTCTTCAAAATAAACATAACGTTCACAAAATAGCCACAGTCAAGCAAGGCACGTAAGGCATGCAATCACTCCAAGGAGTCATCAACATGCACATTCTCCTCGGGTACCTGCTCCTGATCTTCTTCACCTGTGATGATAAAAGAGGGTGAGTCCTTATGAACTCAGTGAGGGGGAACGAGAGATAATGTTTTGAAACTCTTTTCCGGTTAATCTCAAGAAAATCCTTTTTTTGAAAACATGTCACATATTACAAATAATAAAGTACGCAAATGATAAGAATCAAATTGAACAACATATACAATTACCAATCATTTCAAGGATATGGTGAGCTTTTGCTCTCAAGATCAATCGGTGAGCATTTGCTCTCAATATCATTTTCGATAACAATTTTTGCGGCCAGCTTCAATCATCCACTTATCGCTCCTAATTGGGTGTACTCCGGATGTACCCCGAAATCCTACGACCCAACTCTCCGAGGGTGGAATTCCAAGCGAGAGAGGGAATTGGACCATGGTAGTCATGGGAGCACCAGCAAGCCCTATGCCGCTCGGCGTTCGTGAAACGCTACCATGCCACAATGAAAGGTTGCAACCTTGTATACAATGTACATTTATACCATTTAACAATTCACATTAGGAGGACAACAAAGTAGGTTGCCTCCGAGCAATTTCAAGATCACATATTGCCAAGTAAACGAACGAGGCATGCTTGACATGAAATTTCACTTTGTAAAACACATAGAGTTATATGAACATTAAACGGGCAGCCAAGTAACACATATAAATCAAGTCATATAACTCATTTCGGGGTTCACGTATCAAGTATTAAGATTATACAAGCATGCAACGACGTTTACACGAGACCGGGTGCAAGAATAGCTCACTTATCAACTTGCAATCATCGGGAATCATATTTAGAGCTATAAGGACAATTACGGGCAGCCTATTAACCACACAATTAAACAAATTTAAACATACGGTCATCTCTTAGCAAATAGTCATGAGCGCTAAGGCCTCAATTCCGTACTTACACATGCGATTAAGCAAACCATTCATCAATTAATGATCCCAAGCCATGCATCAACCAAATTAAGCAACCTTAACCAACCACAACAGCCCATACCATTTCTAAGTGCCACAATTCCAAACATTTAATACTTCAAGCAAGGTCTCATCATGATTCAAAGCATATCACTAAGCAAAACCTCACTGCAATGGTCTATTTTCCCACATTTAATTAGCCAAGCAATTAGTCTCCAATTTCAGTGAACCAAATTTCAATTTGAAGCTTAATGAGTGATTTAAATTTAGGAACAAACCTTGCTGCATTTGGAGTTCGGATTAAGGAGTTATGGCCAAAACCGTGAGACTACGCAAAACTGTCCAGTTTTAAACACATTACGAATTGTTTTTCCATTTTTGAAGGTCTTAGAGTCATATTTAGCCTTAGCCTATTTCTGATGAAAATGTCCAGAACTTCCAAATCTAGAAACCTACCTCTTTTAATGCATTTTTATCAACATTTACTAGTTCAAAAACACTTCATTCTACACAGTCAGTAATCTGCCAGAAAAACAAGTTTGCATATCTCTAAGTTTCTAGCCAAAATCAAGCCATGCATGAGAAGATAGTGTCATATACACACATATACATCAACTACAGAGGTAAATATAGCCATATGAGATCATGCATGTAAGCTTTGAAAACATTTAAAAGAGTTTAACCCTCACCTTAGTCTATTGATGGTTAAAGATGCACAAATGCTCTTCAAAATGCACAAAAGGGGCTTCTTCCTTGCTTTGGCCGAGAGATAGCTTGTTTTCCCTTAATTTCTAACTTAGTTAGAATGTGAGGAAGGTGTTCATGTGTGTGAAACCAAAAGAAAAGGAAGAAAACTATCAAGACTTACCTTAGGCTGAAAATGAAGAGTTTTGTGAGCTTGTGTGAATTCTTGCTTTGTTGCTTGCTTGTTACTTGCTTTGGTCGAAACTTGAGTGATATGGAGAGCAATTTTTCAGCCTTGGATGTTCAAGAGAAGGTCATAGCCGAGAGGGAGAGAGAATGGGAGAGAATGTTTTAGAGAAATAAAATTTTGAGAATGCTTGAGTATGTATGTCGGCCTTGGGCTCTTCAAATCTGAAAATTGTGTCATCTTTTCAGCATTTTGAATTGTAAGGAATGGGTGTGGTGTGTAGGCCGAGAAAGGGGACTTGGGGTAGGGTGCTTAGGAGATTTTTTATGCATGGTGTCTTGTGTTGTGTCATAATTTTGTCTAGGAGCATTTTTGAATTGCAAAGCTTGTCCAAAGGCCTTCACATGGTCAGCCAAGGCATGGTGCAAATCTGAATTTTTTGTCTTGTTTTAATATTTATTTTATTGTGGGTTGATTGTGGTATTTGAGGTGCATGGATTTTTTAAATAGAATAAGGAATAGAGAATGTTTAGTGTTTAGTGAGCTTTCATCCTTTTGTGAGTTGACTTAGGATTAAAATATTAGTTAGTGGAGTTTGTAGGATTATTTATAGTCTAGTGTTTTGTGTAGGATTCTTTATTGATTAGCATGTAGGTATGCTTTCTTAGGTTTAGGGCATGCACTACGAGGTAAGACACGAACTACGAGACAAATGCACATATTCTAAGTAAGTGCACGTAACCCTAAACGAATGCACGTAATTCAAGACACGACTCTTAAACCTAGGTTAAGGCACATAGCTCAAGGTTAGGGCACACGAACGAGGTAACGTACGCAATTCGAGGTCAAGCCTCACACCCTTCTCTCCTTAAAAGAATTTCATCCCGAAATTCAGTATTACCTTTGGAATAATGTCGGATATTGTTGCTCCATCTAGTCTCACCTTTCCCACGTTGCTTCTTCAACTCCATGGTAATCCCACAACACTTTCACCATCGGTATTGACTTGTTGCGCAACTCCCGATCTTGTTTGTCTAGGATCCGAATAGGCTTTTCTTCATAAGACAAGTTCTTCCCAAGCTGCAATGGCTCTGGTTCCAGGATGTGCGATGGATCAGGGTGATACTTACATAGCATTGAGACATGGAAGAAATCATGAATATTGGAGAGGTTTTGGGGAAGTTCCAAGCGATACGCCAATTTGCCAACCTTCTCAACTATCTCAAACGGTCCTACAAACCTCGGGCTCAACTTTCCACCCTTACCATGTGTAATCAATCCCCTCCGAGGTGATAACTTCAAGAACACCTTGTTGTCGACCTCAAATTCCAAATTCCGTCTTCGTCGGTCTGCATAACTTTTCTGCCTGCCTTGGGCGGTAAGCATCCGTTTTCAGATGAGGTGGACATTATCAACGTTCTTCATAAGTTCTAGTAGAAGGGTCGGGTCAAAAGTCTTCGTCTTACCTACTTCGACCTAGTATATTGGGGATCGACACTTACGTCCATACAATGCCTCAAATGGGGCCATCTCAATAGTGGCCTGATAGCTGTTATTATAAGCAAACTCCGCTAGAGGCAGATACTTCTCCCAACCTTTTCCGAAGTCTAGAACACACGCCCTCAACATGTCCTCCAAAATTTGAATAGTTCTCTCAGATTGTCCATCAGTCTGAGGGTGATAAGTTGTACTAAAACTCAACTTTGTCCCCAAGGCTTCTTGTAATCTCTTCCAAAATCGGGAGGTAAAACGAGGATCCCTATCCGATACAATACTTTCCGGCATCCCATGTAACCTTACAATATCCACCACATACATATCTCCCAGTTTCTCAAGACTATCCTCCTTGTTCATCGGTAAGAAATGTGCTGACTTAGTTAATCTATCCACTATGACCCAAACGACATCATGACCCTTTTGTGACCTGGGAAGGTCTATGACAAAGTCCATAGTTATATGTTCCTATTTCCATCGGGGAATTTCCAACGGCTGAAGTAAACCTGCCGGTCGTTGATGTTCTGCCTTGACCCTCTGACAAGTTAAACACCGTGCCACAAACTCTGCAATCTCTCTCTTCATGTTATTCCACCAATAGTGTTGCTTCAAGTCCCGGTACATCTTTGTTCCACCAGGGTGAATGGTGTATCTTGAGTTATGGGCTTCTTCAAGAATCTTATTTTTCAACTCTAGGTCATTAGGGATACAAATTTGACTCCTGAACCTCCAAATACCGTCAGCATGAAACTTGAAATCTGCGTTGCTTTCCTTAATCTTCTAAAACTGTTGATCCTTCTATTGAGCCTCTCGTAACTCAGACAACAAGATCAATTGAACTTGTGTAGTGGCAAATAGTAATCCTTTCTGAGTCAATTGTGGTTTCCACATAAATGCTTCTTCTAACATCTCCCATACCTTAACCTTCAATTTTGCCATGCTCGCCTTATGGCTTAAGGCATCAGCTACCACATTCGCTTTAACAGGCCCATAATTGATTGTGTAATTATAATCATCCAAGAGCTCCATCCACCGTCTTTGCCTCATATTCAATTCTTTTTGTGAGAACAAGTACTTCAAACTCTTGTGATCCGTAAACATCTCAAACTTGTTACCCCACAGATAGTACCTCCATTTCTTTAGTGCAAACACAATAGCCGCTAGCTCCAAATCATGCATCGGGTAATTCAATTCATATGGCTTTGGCTTCCTAGAGGCATACGCAATCACTTGACCATTTTGCATCAAAACACAACCTAGTCCTTCCTTAGAAGCATCGTTATAGATTACGAAGCCTTGACTTCCTTCAGGTAATGCAAGAACATATGCGGTCGTCAATCTTGTCTTCAACTCCTAAAAGCTGTTCTCACACTGGTCATCCTACATGAACTTTGTTTTCTTCTGACTGAGCTTTGTAAGCGGTCCTGCAATCTTTGAGAAATCCTTCCCGAACCTCCTATAATAGTCGGCTAAATCAAGAAAACTCCGAACCTCTGTAACCTTTTTTGGCTTCTTCCAAGACATCACTGCTTCAATCTTTGCTGGGTCCACCGATATTCCTTCTTGGGATATGATATGCCCCAAGAATGCAATCTGCCGCAACCAAAATTCACATTTGCTAAACTTTGCATACAATTGATGCTCCCGAAGTTTCTACAATACCAATCGCAGATGTTGTTCATGCTCTGCCTTGGATTTTGAGTACACCAGAATATCATCAATAAAGATCACCACAAATTGGTCCAAGTAGGGTTGAAACACCCTATGCATTAAGTCCATAAAAGCTGCAGGGCCATTAGTCAGCCCAAATGGCATAACCTCAAACTCATAGTGCCCATATCTCGTCCTCAAAGCCGATTTAGGAACATCCTCTTTTTTGATCCGCAGCTAATAATATCCCTTTCTCAAGTCGAGTTTCAAATACACTTAAGCTCCTTGAAGTTGGTCAAACAACTCATCGATCAATGGAACTGGGTATTTATTCTTGACGGTCACTTGGTTCAATCCTCGGTAATCGATGCATAGCCTCAACGTTCCGTCTTTCTTCTTTACAAATAGGACTGGTGCACCCCACGGAGAAGAACTCGGTTGAACAAACCCTTTCTTCAACAATCCTTGCAATTGGTCATTCAATTCTTGTAGCTCGGCTGGTGCCATACGATAGGGAGCTTTAGATATCGGCTGGGTGCCCAGTAGTAATTCTATTACAAACTCGATCTCCTGATCCGAAAGCAAACCTGGCAATTTTTTTGGAAACACATCGACATATTCTTTAATCACCGGCATCTCCTCCAACTTAGTTTTGCCGATGGCTTATTAATGAGGTAAGCTAAGTATCCACTACACCATTTTCTCAAGGACTTCACTGCTTTCGTGGATGAAATGATGGAACTCCCGGTGAAGTCTTTTTGACCCATTACCTCCAATGTTGGTTGACCAGGTATCTGGAATGTTACAATCTTCGTCCGACAATCTAGTTGGGCATGATGCTTTGCCAACCATTCCATCCCTAAGATGACTTCATAGTCTCGAAACGGTAACACTATAAGATTGGCTAAGAATTCCCTATCCTTAATTTGGATTTTACACGACAGTAGTCTCCTCAGGAAGCTCCTCGCATTCAATAGCATAAGCTCGGGCCGGGACTCTAGGAACTGGAGTCTTGCCTCTACTAGCTGGTTTATTCTGATTTTGTCCCCCTTGCCATTTAGGGAAATCCTTAACCTGGTGTTGATCACTGCCACACCCCACACATTGTCCCAATTTTCTCCAGCATTGGGTCTCAGTGTGACCCTTCCTGTTACAATAAGAACAAGTGACAGCCTGAGTAGCAGGTGAACTACTTGTGGATCTACAGGTGGAAGAGGCTGATAGTGCTTTAGACGGGCCACGGTTGTTGACTGGTCTGTTGTGGCTCTGGCCCTGACTGCAACTCTAAGTCTGGAAGTTCCTCTGTTGTCCTTGAGACTGGTAAGGTTTCTTATTCGACTGACTCGAACCGGCTCTATCAAGTTTCCTCTTTTCAACTCGGGAAGCAGCAACAAAGAGAGTAGAATATGTAGTAAAGTCATGTAAGGCCAAGTGATCTTGAATTTCTGGCCTCAACCCATTCATAAATTTTCACATCTTCGCCTCAGGGCTACTGACCATGTATTGTGCATAGCGGGATAGTCTGTCGAAGCGGGCTTCATACCGAGCCACTGTCATGTTGCCTTGAGTCAAGGTCATAAACTCTTCAATCCGCCTCTGCCTCAAAACTGCAAGTATGTATTTCTCCTTGAAAGCCTAGATGAAGTTACTCCACAAGTGAGGTGCATGATTAGTTTCCCAAAGGGCCTCCACAGTGTGCCACCAATGCTCAGCATCCCTGTGTAACAGGTACACAGCAAACTCAATCTTCTCTTCGTCAGTATAGTCATGTGGCCTGTAAATCCTTTCAATCTCAGACAGCCAAGCCTCTGCCTTTTCATCATTAGCTTCCCCAAAGAATTTGGGCGGGTGAAAATCAAGGAACTCTAGCATCCTGTCGTTTCTCCCATTGTTACCACCATTCCTGTTGTTGTTACCACCATCTCCGTAATTGTTGTTGTTATGGGCTGCTTCACGTGCTTCTTGACGTTCCATTACTCGCGACACGCGATCCATAGCACTCGCCATCATGTTAAACATAGCCATGCCAGGATTAGTTTGGTGAGCATCTCTGGCTTCTTGAGGCTCATCGCCCCTATTGGTATTGCGGGTACTAGGGCCAGCCATCTATAGGCACAGATTATTATGCACAATTTATTGGGATACGACAAGATAAGAGATTAATGTATAGAGTATGCAACATACAATTTCACATAGACATATAATTCTCAAAACAATTAAGACACATTAATCACATAAGCATGTAGAAACAAAGAAGGCATATTTAACATTGGCACACATTAACACACATAAACAAGTCATCATAACAACCTTAGGGTTTCTACCCATGGTCCGAGAGTTAAACCCGGCTTAAGCAATCTAAGCTCTGATACCATTAATATAGTGTGTCACGCCCTAACCCGACCTATAGAGGTTAGACTAGGGTGTGATCTAATCATTTATACAGTTTTACATACTTAATCATTTGTTAAGGTTTAACACATAACGTTAGCCTAAAACCCCGAAAGATTTTCTAAAAAACTGGCAGCATAACGACTGTATTTAGGACCCTTCGGTTTGACCTAATTTTTAAATGCCTCAATTATACCAATCATTAGTCCAATTCCATTAAGGACTCCTATTTAGTCATCGACCGATGCCTGCTAATTTATCTCGAAAGTCTTGTTTGATTTATAAGCCTAGCACGATGATTATATCATGTTTACTTGTCAATTCCCATGGCGCAAGTACCTGTTGATCTTTAGCTTACTATTGAGCACCTAGGTGAAATTAGATAGAGTTACATCATTTGATTCTTCACCTAGTGATTGAGTTGCCTATGATAGTTACTAAATCAAAATAGTGAAAGCAACCCACAAGATAGAGTGTTCGTCTAGTCGTAAACAGTACAAACCAAAATTAGACCCCAAATTACAACGGGGGTCATTTACAACAACAACAAACAATATAAGAAATATTCTTCAAAACAAACATAACGTTCACAAAATAGCCACAATCAAGCAAGGCATGTAAGGCATGCAATCACTCCAAGGATTCATCAACAGGCACATTCTCGTCGGGTACCTGTTCCTGATCTTCTTCACCTGTGATGATAAAAGAGGGTGAGTCCTTATGAACTCATTGAGGGGGAACGAGAGATAATGTTTTGAAACTCTTTTCCGATTAATCTCATGAAAATCCTTTTTTTGAAAACATGTCACATATTACAAATAATAAAGTACGCAAAGTATAAGAATCAAATTGAACAACTGATACAATTACCAATTATTTCAAGGATACGGTGAGCTTCTGCTCTCAAGTTCAATAGGTGAACATTTGCTCTCAAGTTCAAAATCTAGCAACCTACCAATTTTCATGCATTTTTATCAACGTTTACTAGGTCAAAAACACTTCGTTCTACACAGTCAGTAATCTGCCAGAAAAATGAGTTTGCATATCTCTAAGTTTCTAGCCAAAATCAAGCCATGCATGAGAAGATAGGCTCATATACACACATATACATCAACTACAGAGGTAAATATAGCCATATGAGAGCATGCATGTAAGCTTTGAAAACATTTAAAAGAGTTTAACTGCACCTTAGCCTATTGATGGTTAAAGATGCACAAATGCTGTTCAAAATGCACAAAGGGGGCTTCTTCCTTGCTTTGGCTGAGAGATAGCTTGTTTTCCCTTAATTTCTAACTCAGTTAGAATGTGAGGAAGGTGTGCACGTGTGTGAAACCAAAAGAAATGGAAGAAAACTATCAAGACTTACCTTAGGCCGAAAATGAAGAGTTTTGTGAGCTTGTGTGAATTCTTGCTTTGTTGCTTGCTTGTTACTTGCTTTGGTCGAAACTTGAGTGATATGGAGAGCAATTTTTCAGCCTTGGATGTTCAAGAGAAGGTCATAGCTGAGAGGGAGAGAGAATGGGCAAGAATCAGAGAAGGTTTTAGAGAAATGAAATTTTGAGAATGCTTGAGTGTGTGTGTCGGCCTTGGGTTCTTCAAATCTGAAAATTGTGTCATCTTTTCAGCATTTTAAATTGTGAGGAATGGGTGTAGTTTGTAGGCCGAGAAAGGGGACTTGGGGTAGAGTGGTTAGGAGTTTTTTTAATGCATGGTGTCTTGTATTGAGTCATAAGTTTGTCTAGGAGCATTTTTTAATTGCAAAGGTTGTCCAAAGGCCTTCACATGGTCGGCCAAGGCACGGTGCAAATCTGAATTTTTTGTCTTGTTTTAAGATTTATTTTATTGTGGGTTGATTGTGGTATTTGAGGTGCATAGATTTTACAAATAGAATAAGGAATAAAGAATGTTTAGTGTTTAGTGAGCTTTCGTCCTTTTGTGAGTTGACTTAGGATTAAAATATTAGTTAGTGGAGTTTGTAAGATTATTTATAGTCTAGTATTTTGTGTAGGATTCTTTATTGATTAACGTGTAGGCACGCTTTCCTAGGTCTAGGGCACGCACTACGAGATAAGACACGAACTACGAGACAAATGAATGTATTCCAAGTAAATGCACGTAACCCTAAACAAATGCACTTAATTCAAGGCACGACTCTTAAACCTAGGTTAAGGCATGTAGTTCAAGGTTAGAGCACACGAAACGAGATAACACACGCAATTCGAGGTCGGGCCTCACAGACTACGGCCTTTTAGACTACGAAAGTTTGAGGCAATAATAGGTCTATGATGCCCTTTGATGTTCTGGACCGCAAGCGTGCTACACTGATGTAGACAACGAGTCTATAGCCTCGGCCGACAGGCTCTGGTAATCTTTGAAATTTCATCGTGATAGGGATAGATCATTGCAATTGTTGGTCTTGAATGGGGAATTCCTAGTAAGCGCGAGTCATCAGCTCGCATAGACTATGTCCCTGCCCTTTGTACACACCGCCCGTTGCTTCTACTGATTGAATGATCTAGTGAAGTGTTCAGATCATGGCGACGTGGTGGTTCGCTGCCCGCGACGTCACAAAAATTCCACTGAACCTTATCATTTAGAAGAAGGAGAAGTCGTAACAACGTTTCCGTAGGTGAACTTGCAGAAGGATCGTTGTCGAACCCTGCGAAGGCAGAACGACTTGCAAACCCATTTAAACGATGCAGGGCCGATGCGGGAGAATCGGCTCGTCCCTAGCCCGCGTGTCGGTCTTGAGTTGGGGTGAACTCCTCGCAAACCACGAACCCCGGTACGGAATGCACCAAGAAAAATTAAAAATAGGGGCCTGCCTATCCCTGCCCCGTCCGCGGTGTGCCAGGTTAGGCGTCGGTCCTTTACGAAATGAAAATGACTCTCGACAACGGATATCTCGGCTCTCGCATTGATGAAGAACGTAGCGGTATGCGATACTTGGTGTGAATTGCAGAATCCCGTGAACCATTGAGTCATTGAATGCAAGTTGTACCCGAAGTAGTCAGGTCGAGGGCATATTTGCCTGGGCATCACGCATCGCGTCGCACCCTCACCCCGAGCCCCAACACTGGGTCGCCAGGTCCGTGCGTGGGGATGGATTGCGGCCTCCCGTGTCTCGAGGCGCTGTGGGCCGAAATGCTCGTCCGGTGCGACGGACGTCACGAGAAATCATGGTTGGTCCATTCAACTCGTGAGTTGTCCCTTCGCGCATGCGGGACTAAAGATAGACCCTCCAGCACCGTGCGCTATGATCGCGACCCTAGGGCAGACGGGATTACCCGCTAAGTTTTAGCATATCAATAAGCGGTGGAAAAGAAACTTACAAGGATTCCCTTAGTAACGGCGAGCGAACCAGGAACAGCCCAGCTTGAGAATCGAGCGGCTCCGCTGTCCAAATTGTAGTATGGACAAGCATCATCAGCGGTGGACCTGGCCTAAGTCCCCTGGAAAGAGGCGCCAGAGATGGTGAGAGCTCCGTCATGCCCGGATGCTATCGTACCACGAGGCGCTATCGGCGAGTCGGGTTGTTTGGGAATGCAGCCCTAAGTAGGCGGTAAATTCCATCCAAGGCTAAATACGGGCGAGAGACCGATAGCGAACAAGTACCGCGAGGGAAAGATGAAAAGGACTTTGAAAAGAGAGTCAAAGAGTGCTTGAAATTATTGGGAGAGAAATGGATAGGGGCTGGCGATGCACCCCGGTCATATGCAGAACGGCAAGAACCGGCTTGCCGGTTGGCTTGAGGCGCGGACCAGCGCGGATTGGGGCAGCAGCCAAAGCCTGAGCAGTAGATATGCCCGCAGAACGCCGGGCCTCAATCGTAGTGGGGCAGCGCTCGCCTTCGTCGTGTTTTGGCATCTGCACCCTCTTGGTGCTAGCCTGTAGGCCCCCCATTCGACCCGTCTTGAAACACGGACAAGGTGTCTGACATGTGTGTGAGTCAATGGGTGCGTAAACCTGCAAGGTGCAAGGAGGCTGATTGGCGGGATCCCTCCCAGGGGGTACACCGCTGACTGACCTTGATCTTCTGAGAAGGGTTCGAGTGTGAGCATACCTGTTGGGACCCGAAAGATGGTGAACTATGCCTGAGTGCGGCGAAGCCAGAGCAAACTCTGGTAGAGGCCCACAGCGATACTGACGTGCAAATCGTTCGTTTGACTAGGGTATAAGGGCGAAAGACTAATCGAACAATCTAGTAGCTGGTTCCATCCAAAGTTTCCCTCAGTTTAGCTAGAGATCGCGTGCGAGTTCTATCAGGTAAAGCCAATGATTAGAGGCATCGGGGGTGCAACGCCCTCAACCTATTCTCAAACTTTAAATAGGTAGGATGGTGCGGCTGCTTCGTTGAGCCGCGCCACATAATCAAGAGCTCCAAATGGGCCATTTTTGGTAAGTAGAACTAGCAATGCGGGATGAACCAAAAGCCGGGTTACGGTGCCCAACTGTGCACTAACCTAGATCCCACAAAGGGTGTTGGTCGATTAAGATAGTAGGACGGTGGTCATAGAAGTCAAAATCTGCTAAGGAGTGTGTAACAACTCACCTGCCGAATTAACTAGCCCCGAAAATAGATGGCACTTCAGCACGCAACCAATACCCGACCGTCGGGGCAAGTGCCAGGTCCCAATGAGTAGGAGGGCACGGCGGTCGCTGCAAAACCCAGGGCGTGAGCCTGAGCGCGAGCGGCCATTAGTGCAGATCTTGGTGGTAGTAGCAAATATTCAAATGAGAACTTTGAAGGCCGAAAAGGGGAAAGGTTCTATGTGAACGGCACTTGCACATGGGTTAGTTGATCCTAAGGGTCGGGGAAAACCCGACAGATAGAGCATTTCGCGCATGCACCAAAAACGAATCGGGTTAAAATTCTTGAACCGGGATGTGGCGGTTGACGGCAACGTTAGGGAGTCCGGACACGTCAGCTGGGGCCTCAAGAAGAGTTATCTTTTCTGTTTAACAGCCTGCCTACCCTGGAAATGTCTCAGCCGGAGGTAGGGTCCAGCGGCTGGAAGAGCACCGCACGTCGTGCGGTATCCGGTGAACCCCCGGCAGCCCTTGAAAATCCAGAGGACCGAGTGCCGTTCACGCCCGGTCATACTCATAATCGCATCAGGTCTCCAAGGTGAACAGCCTCTGGTCGATGGAACAATGTAGGCAAGGCAAGTCGGCAAAATGGATCCGTAACTTCATAAAAAGGATTGGCTTTGAGGGCTGGGCACGGTGGTCCTAATCTCTAACCCGTCGGCTGTCGGCGGAATACTCGAGCTACTCCCGTTGCGAGAGCAGGTCGCCGCGTGCCGGCCGGTGAACGGATTGGGAACGGCTCTCTCGGGGGCCTTCCCCGGGCGTCGAACAGCCAGCTCAGAACTGGTACCGACAAGGGGAATCTGACAGTTTGATTAAAACAAAGCATTGCGATGGTCCCTGCTGATGCTCACGCAATGTGATTTCTGACCAGTGCTCTGAATGTCAAAGTGAAGAAATTCAACCAAGCGCGGGTAAACGGCGGGAGTAACTATGAGTCTCTTAAGGTAGCCAAATTCCTCATCATCTAATTAGTGACGCGCATGAATGGATTAATGAGATTCCCACTGTCCCTGTCTACTATCCAGTGAAACCACATCAAAGGGAATTGGCTTGGCAAAATCAGCGGGGAAAGAAGACCCTGTTGAGCTTGACTCTAGTCCGACTTTGTGAAATGACATGAGAAGAGTAGGATAAGTAGGAGCTGAAAGGAGAAAGTGAAATACCACTACTTTTAACGTTATTTTACTTATTCCGTGAATCGAAGGCGGGGCACTGCCTCTCTTTTTGGACCCAAGGCTCACTCTGCGAGTTGATCTGGGCAGAAGACATTGTCAGGTAGGGAGTTTGGCTGGGGCTGCACATCTGTTAGAAGATAATACAAGTGTCCTAAGATGAGCTCTACGAGAACATAAATCTCGTGTTGAACAGAAAGGTAAAAGCTTGTTTGATTCTGATTTCCAATACGAATAGGAACCGAGAAAACGTAGCCTAACGATCCTTTAGACCTTTGAAATTTGAAGCTAGAGGTGTCAGAAAAGTTACCACAGGGATAACTGGCTTGTGGCAGCCAAGTGTTAATAGCGTCAATGCTTTTTGATCATTCGATGTTGGTTCTTCCTATCATTGTGAAACAGAATTCACCAAGTGTTGGATTGTCCACCCACCAATAGGGAACGTGAGCTGGGTTTAGACCGTCGTGAGGCAGGTTAGTTTTACCGTACTGATGACAGTGTCGCAATAGTAATTCAACCTAGTACGAGAGGAACCGCTGATTCACACAATTGGTTATCGTGCTTGGTTGAAAAGCCAGTGGCGCGAAGCTACCGTGCGCTGGATTATGACTTAACGCCTCTAAGTCAGAATTCGGGCTAGAAGTGACACGCTCGCCCGTCCCCCATTCATTGACCCGCAGTAGGGGCCTTTGGTCCCCAAGGACACGTGTCATTGGCCAAGCCGTCACTACAGAAGCGTCCCGCCGGCCGCCCTGAAGTACAATTTCCATCGAGTGGCGAGCAAAATCCTTTGTAGATGACTTAAATACGCGACGAGGTATGGGGCGCCAATGGCCCATGATGGTTTGAGCATGGGGCGCTCATGCTACACGATGGTGGGTGCAAGCTGCTCAAAGGTATGCGCATGGGGTGCCTATGCTACACGAAAATGCGGGCAAGGGCCGTGCATGACGCACGATGGTGTGCCTATTTGGCCCGCATGCCGCACGAAGATGCGGGCATAGGGCACCCATGCCGCACAATGGTTCGCGCATCAGGCACGTTTGTCGCACGATGGTGCGCGCATCTGGCCTTCATGCCCCACAAAGGTGCATGTATGGGGCGCCCATGCCTCACGAAGGTGTACGCATGGGGCGCCCATGCTGCACGAAGGTGCGTACATGGGGCGCACATGCCGCACGATGGTGAGCGAATGTGGCCCACATGCCGCACGAAGGTACGCGAATGGAGTGCCCTTGTCGAACGAAGGTGCGCGCATGGGGTGCCCATGCTGTACGATGTTGTGCCTATAGGGCGCCCATGCCACACGATGGTGGGCGCATGTCGCTCGAAGGTGCGCGCATGGGGCGCCCATGCCGCACGAAGGTGCGCACATGGGGCACACATGCCGCACGATGGTGCGCGCATGTGGCCCGCATGCCGCACAAAGGGGCGCGCATGAGGCAGCGATGCTGCACGATGGTACATGCAACGGGCACGTATGCCGCTCGATGGTGTGCACATCTAGCCCGCATGCCGCACAATGGTGTGCGTATGGGGCGTCCATGTCGCACGAAGGTGCATGCATGGGGCACCTATGTAGCATGATGGTGCGCGCATAGGGCGTTCACGCCGCACGACGGTGCACATATTTGGCCTGCGTATCGCACGAAGGTGCGCGCATTGGGTGCCCATGCCGCACTTTGGTGAGTGCATCAGGCGCGCATGCCGCACGATCGTGCACGCACGTGGCCCACATGTCGCATAAAGGTGCGCGCATAGGGCGCCTATGCCACACGATAGTGCGCATATCAGGCGCGCATGCTGCACGATGTTACTTGCATATGGCCCGCATAACAGTGGCTAAGGTTTTGTTGCCCTTTTCTTTGGCACAACTGGGCACGTTGGTGAACGGTTGCGGCAAGACTGCCCATGGTGTTGCACGACAATGCACGATTAGGCCTTGGATGGGGCACGTACTTGGGGCCTCGGATGGGGCACGCACCTGGCCTCGGATGAGCTACAGCTTGGCACACAGTTGGGGCACGGCTTGGCAAGGTTGTCGCGCAGTGGTGTCGCGCATCGGGCACGATGGGGCAAGCACTTGGGCGACGATACCACACAACGGTACGCGCATGCCACGTGAAGGTGCGCTAACGGGGCAGCCATGCCGCACGAAGGTGCAGGAATAGGGCACCCGTGTCACACGATGGTACGCGCATATGGTCCGCATGCCGCACGAAAGTGCGCGCAAGGGGCGCCTATGCCCCCCGATGGTGCACGTATCGGGCGCGCATGACACACGATGGTAC
The DNA here is from genome assembly GCA_037974665.1 of Ehretia macrophylla. NCBI lineage: Eukaryota > Viridiplantae > Streptophyta > Magnoliopsida > Boraginales > Ehretiaceae > Ehretia > Ehretia macrophylla. The sequence continues at coordinate 22,013,657 of CM075766.1, forward strand.
TTGCATGTGGCCTGCATGCGGCACGAAGATGCGCGCCTGAGACGCCCATGCTGCACGATAGTGTGTGCATCCTACGCACATGCCGCACAATGGTGTGCGCATATGGCCAGCATGCGGCACGAAAGTGCGAGCATGGGGCGCTTGTGCCGCATGAGGTTACTCGCATGATGCGCCCATACCGCACGAGGTTGCTCGCATGGTGCGCCCATACCGCATAGGGCGCCTGTGCCGAAAGTGGCCCGCATGGGGCGTTCAAAGGTCGCTGTTGGGGCACGGTTGGGACACTATAGGGGTACACTTAGGGGACGATGAGGGATGTTGTGGGACGGCTTTGGCACTACTAGGGGACGTTGGACACGACGGGCAATGTGAAGCATTCATGGGTATTGGGTATGCGGAATGTATTATGACACAAATGTGGACATTGATGTCCTTTTACAAGTAGTTTTCGAATATATGAAGTGGTGTTAACCTTTCCCTTGTCCGAATAACAGTTCGTCACATTTATGAGGCGAATTAGATTAATCGGGTTCCCAATCCTTCCAAAAAAAATTTAACGCCAAATATCCTGTAAAAAAATTATTTTATGAATTAATATAAATTTTCCTAAATTTTATAGTATTTTTTTTGAGTTTTTCCCTATTTTTTATAATTTTTAAATATTAAAAAAAAATTTGAATTTTTTTTTTAATATCATTTAACAAATTAATGTATGAATTAATATAAATATTTCTAGATTTTCTACTATTTTTTTTGATTTTTCCCTATTTTTCGAAATTATTAAATATTAAAAAATATTTTTTTGAAAACAATAATTTTGAAGCATTTTGATATCATATGCTATCAATAAGGAGCAAGTTGGGTACGAAGATCATGCCATATGGGGCCTTTTATAGTGTAAAACACCCATTATGAATCTCTGGCAAAATGTACGCTACTGTTGTCACTTGGATTTTTGCATCTAAATAGACTATAGGGGGTATGTGGTGTCAAGCCCCCTGGTCAAGGTCCATACTGAGGGACGTTGTGGGCACTTCGTGGCACATTGTGGGCTATATTATGGGCGGGGATGCCTACCGAGTGAATCACGCTGAGGTATTGCATTGCATACCCGTTCGTTGGGGCCGTGCCACCCTCACCCCGCGTCCCCCCGCATGTCCCTCGGCGAGGCACCAGGATGGCTAATGAAAAAAGTCGTGGGTTCCCTAGCCTCTCATTATCCATCTTGGTGCCGCAACACCATCGACGTCATCGGGAAGGCTAATGAGGGGGCGAGTGCTTGCCCAAGCATAAAATTAGCCATCCCCGTGCCGCCGGCTAGGTACACGTTGGGGGATATTCCTGTCCCCAGACGTGTCGTTGGGCCTGCGCGATGCGCGAATTGCCTAGAACACAAAGCCAAGCCCGTTGCCAAGTGGATGTGCGCGGCCATGGTCTAGTGTCGTGGAGATCCAAGCACCGCATGGGCTTGGGTGGCTCTTGGGGGACGGTGGGGGCAAGCGTGATGCGCGAATTGCCTAGCACACATGGCATTGGCTTTCGTTAAGCAACGACGCGAGCGTTGTGATGAGACAATTGCTAATGCTTCAATGTCGTGGCGATCCAAGCACCGTGCGGCCTTGATGTTGTCCCCCAGTGGGTTTTGACGTGCCTGTGCGATGCGCGAATTGCCTAGCACACGACGCCATAGTCCTCGTTGAGTCGTAATGTGACA
>CM075766.1:22020370-22040370 GCA_037974665.1 Ehretia macrophylla
GAAATCCGCTAAGGGGTGTGTAATAACTCACCTGCCGAATCAACACCGTCGACGTCATTGGGATGGCTAATGAGGGGGTGAGTGGTCGCCCAAGCACAAAACTAGCAATCCCCGTGCCGCCGACTAGGTACACGTTGGGGAACATTCCCATCCCCTGACGTGTTATTGAGCCTGCGTGATGCACGAATCGCCTTGCAAACGAAGCCATGGCCATTGCCAAGTGGATGCCCGCGGCCATGGTATAATGTCATGGCGAATCAAGCACCGCGTGGGCTTGGGTGGCTCTTGGGGGACGGTAAGGGCAAGCGTGATGCGTGAATCGCATAACACACGTGGCATTGGCTTTCGTTAAGCAACGACATGAGCGTTGTGATGAGATGATTGCTGATGCTTCAATGTCGTAGCGATACAAGCACCATGCGACCTTGAAGCCATCTCCCGATGGGTTATGACGTGCCTGAGCGATGCGTGAATCGCCTAGCACACGACGCCATGGTCCTCACTGAGTGTTAATGCGATGGACGTGGTCTAGTGTCATGGCAATCCAAGCACCGCGTGGGCAGGAAGGTAGTTTGCTTGTCCCGTTCCGTACATACGGGTGCATATAGGGGGACGGTGGGGGGCATACGTGATTTGCGAATTGCCTAGCACACGTGACATTGGCTTTCGTTAATTGATGACGTGAGCATTGCGATGAGACAATTGCTAATGCTTCAATGTCGTGGCGATACAAGCACTATGCGGCCTTGAAGTCGTCCCCCGGTTGGTTCCGAAAAGCCTGTGTGATGCGCAAATTGCCTAGCACACGATGCCATGGTCCTTGCTGAGTCGTAATGCGACAAACATGGTCTAGTGTCGTGGCGATCCAAGCACCGCGTGGACATAAAGTTTGCTTGTCCAGTTCCGTGCATGTGGGTGCATATAGGGGGAATGTGGGGGATTGCGCGATGCACGGATCGCCTAGCACACGACCTTGGCTTTCGTTAAGTGACGACGCGAGCATTGCGATGAGACGATTGTTGATACTTCAATGTCGTAGCGATACAAGCACCATGCGACCTTGAAGCCGTCTCCCGTTGGGTTCTGATGTGCCTGAGTGATGCGTGAATCGCCTAGCACACGACGCCATGGTCCTCGCTGAGTCTTAATTTGACGGACGTGGTCTAGTGTCATGGCAATCCAAGCACCGCGTGGGCAGGAAGGTAGTTTGCTTGTCCCATTCCGTGCATACAGGTGCATACAGGGGGACGGTGGGGGGCATGCGTGATTCGCGAATTGCCTAACACATGTGACATTGGCTTCCGTTAAGTGATGACGCAAGCATTGCGATGAGACAATTGCTGATGCTTCAATGTCGTGGCGATCCAAGCACCATGCGGCCTTGAAGTCGTCCCCTGGTTGGTTCTGAAAAGCCTGTGTGATGCGCGAATCGCCTAGCACACGATGCCATGGTCCTTGCTAAGCCGTAATGCGACAAACATGGTCTAATGTCATAGCGATCCAAGCACCGCGTAGGCAGAAAGTTTGCTTGTCCAGTTCCGTGCATGTGGGTGCATATAGGGGGACGGTGGGGGACTGCACGAAGCGCGGATTGCCTAGCACACGACCTTGGCTTTCGTTAAGTGACGACGCGAGCGTTGCGATAAGACGATGGCTAGAGCTTCATTGTTGTGGCAATCCAAGCCCCGTCTGCCTCTAAGCTGTCCCACAGTGTGTTCCTACAGGCCTGCGCGATGCACGAATCGCTTAGCACATGACGCCATGGTCCTCGCTAAGTCATAATGCGACGGACGTGGTCTAGTGTCATGGCGATCCAAGCACCACGTGGGCAGGAAGTCCGCTTTTAGTTGGTATCTCAAGTGCATGCACTCGGTGCTTGGCCGGGAACCACGAAGTAGGCTCCTAAGCTTGCGACGTGCGGCCTAGTCATGCACCTCGTGCCGTTCTTGTCCCTTGTCCCTCAAAAATTCTTTGTGCCTAGTGGTGCCTTTTCGGGCCATCTCGCCGGTTCTGTTTTCTTGAAGGGCTTCCTTTGCCTAGACGGTGCGGCGGTGACCAGCTTGGTGGTCTAGGAATAGCGAACGTGATAGTGCGTGAGTAGTGGTCGGCTTGTATGGGTCGGTTGGATCATTGCTTGAGCAGCGACGTCCACCCCTGCTTGCTTCTTCATTCGCGGGCCGAGTGCTTACGTTTCCTCGGTCGATAGGTCGGTTTCCTATGTTGCATACCTACAAAGAAGGCAGTCTAAAGTCACATCGTACATCTTTTGCCTTGCGTCTGCCTCGGTGGGCGACGTGGGGTGAACTCCTAAGCACGTCCCTTGTTCCAGTTGCTCACTCTAACAAGTATGGCACACGTGGCACGTGGGGCATCGCTCGATCTCTGGGATACGGCACACCATGAAGGTATGGGGTCCTTGGCCTCTCTTTGCTCGAAATCAGCATTCGTCGCTAATCACGTACGACGGTCGTGTGCTCGGCTCGAGCCGTCAACCCTTACGGGATAATGTGCCTCGTGCGACACCGGCATCGGTGAGGAATACTACCTGGTTGATCCTGCTAGTAGTCATATTGTAATACCCCGATCCCTCTCGAGACCAGGAGTTCTATCAATCGATCTAATCACAACCCAAACCAAACCCGGGCATAAATTTTCAGGGAAAAACGGATGGAGTCTCCCCTGTTTCTAGGCGAAATGTAAAACCTGGAATAGCATATAAATGGACCAACACCATGTCCAACATTCAACCACCTCAAGGCCATCCGAGCCTTGGTTCTCAACAACTAAACACAGCATAGAAATATACATTTCCAGTTTAAAAACTAACCTATCTCTTTACATCTTTTACAAGAACATTCAAACTTGACATTTAATCCATACTAATCTACTACATAAAATATACTATCATACCATTCTCACTATTTTCTTTTAGACAATTACAAACATGCATCGAGGTTAACTATACTACTGAATACATAACTAGCTTATCAATCTACCTCAACTACTTAGCTAGATTAAATTACATTTCTTTTAACAATAATTGCATACAACATATGAAAGCACATATCTTTGCAACTTCGACACTCAAGCCACATAGGCACGCAAGATAACTCCTCAGGCACGAACTTTCACATAATCACGAACTTTCCAGCTAACATGGCATTTCCTGAAATGTGGTGGTGAGGAGTGAGTATACACAACACGTATACTCAGTGAGGGCGAGACAAATATCGAATTGGAGAGAAAGAAAGTCGTGCAATGCAAATAAGACAGTTAAGCAATATAACTGATAAATAAGCAATCAAAACAAATAATCAATACAAGAAGCAATTACTGAAAGTATTAACACAACCATTCAAAGCTATACCACACTTTGAAGGCTATGGTTCACTCATACGAGCAATGTACCATTTCACGAGCGATACACCAATCTCGAGCTTGATGTTGACAACGATGACAATAAGCGCGCATCCACCTTATAACACCAGTTTGGAATACCCCGGAAGTATCCATCAATCTACGACCCAAATCTCCCTGGGAGGCAACCCAAGCGAGAAAGGGAATAGCAGCGGAGCTAGGGCAACCAACACTGGCAACCCGAGGCTACCCAGAGAGGCCCATCACTCACGCGCTGGACACTATGCAATGCAAGACTCGATACAAGGCGATAAACAAGCGATAAACAAGATATCAAGCATTATCAACAATTGATAAACATTTCAATCAATAAACAACTCTAACAAGCATAATAAGCATTAACAAGAAACAAGAACAACACCAATTAACCTTATCAAGCAATAACAAGTATCCTATAGGCATTATAAGCATTCTATAAGAAATATATACATTCTATAAGCATTATAACATTTTATAAGCATTATAAACATTCTATAAGCATTATACTATGAAAACACACAAAATCCCAAAAATGACCCCAATTTTCAAACGCTACTACTTTCAAACGAGCCACGAGCTTTGGAAACCGACTTCACCAATCCTCCTAGGTCACCATAAGGCACGTCTAAAGACCTCGAAACCCTACTTTACCCTAGAATTCACGGAAAGTCCTGATTTCCCCCTTTGCTCGTTTGAACTACAACTATACTAACCAAACACCCAACCAACGCCATAATTGCACCAAAAGTGCTTCCATGGCCTCGCGAAACAATGCCAACACGCAAAACGAGATAACGCCAAACTCGACCTAAACGACCCCGACTTTCACTAAGCCGTTTTTCTCCGTTTTTCCATTATACATTCCAATTAAACCACACATTTAGGCATTCTAGCATATCTAGCATCTTCCTACATCAACAAAATGCGTAACGGAGCAACTTCATCGAAACGGGAGTTTACTATTCACTAATTACTATTCATTAATCAATTTAAATTGCAATTTCGATTTTCAACCACAGAAAATGTTAAAAAACTACAAATACATGTTCTACAATCAACAAGGAACATTCTTTAAGCAACAAAACAATTAAAACAACAATCTACGCATAAGTTCTAAAAATTAAAGTTTAAACATACATTTTTCAAATGCACAAATAACGATGAAACCCTCACCTTAGACGCTCCTAGACGCTAGGCAAACCTCGTAGAGTGCCTCGGAAACCACCCCGCACAAGCCCACACGAAGAATCTAAGATTTGAAGTTGAGATTTTCTTTTTTTTTTTTCTCCTTCTTTTCCTCATGGTTTCAAGCCTTTTTTCTCTGTTTTTTCGTGTGCATTCTGCTTATTTAGAAAAAAAAAATGACAAGAAGTCAAAGGTCAAAATTTGGTCAACCCGCTAAACCAAAACAGCTATGCGCGACCTCACGAAAACGGCCATAACTTCTTCTAGAAAACTCCAATTCACGAACGGTTTGAAACCTCAGAAACTAGCCTCATAGAGCTTTCCAACCATATATAATTTGCTGCATAACTCTTCCCCAATTGGTTCAGATTTAATTCCAAAGTTGACCCAAAATTTGACTAACTTAACATTGCATTTTTTATTTCTAATCCCAAGTTTGCCTTTTATTAAACATTTCAAAAATTTCCACCTTGTCCTAGTTGGTCAATGTAGATGAAAAGTCAACTAGTTTGGTCAAAGAAGGTGAAAGGTCAATAAAATGCAATTTAAATGAACTTTAAATGCTATTGAATACATGCCAGGTTCGGGGCCTCACACATATGCTTGTCTCAAAGATTAAGCCAAGCATGTGTAAGTATGAACTAATTCAGACCCTGAAGCTGCGAACGGCTCATTAAATCAGTTATAGTTTGTTTGATGGTATCTATTACTCGGATAACCGTAGTAATTCTAGAGCTAAGACGTACAACAAACCTCGACTTCTAGAAGGGATGCATTTATTAGATAAAAGGTCGATGCGGGCTCTGCCCGTTGCTGTGATGATTCATGATAACTTCACGGATCGTAAGGCTCATTAGCCAGCACCACATCATTCAAATTTCTGCCCTATCAACTTTCAATGGTAGGATAGTGACCTACCATGGTGGTGACAGGTAATGGAGAATTAGGGTTCGATTCCGAAGAGGGACCTTGAGAAACGGCTACCACATCCAAGGAAGGCAGCAGGCATGCAAATTACCCAATCCTGACACGGGAAGGTAGTGACAATAAATAACAATTCCAGGCTCAAAGAGTCTGGTAATTGGAATGAGTACAATCTAAATCCCTTAACAAGGATCCATTGGAGGACAAGTCTGGTGCCAACAGCTGCGGTAATTCCAGCTCCAGTAGCGTATATTTAAGTTGTTGTAGTTAAAAAGCTCGTAGTTTGACTTTGGGATTGGTTAGCCGATCCGCCTCAGGTGTGCACCGGTCATCTCGTCCCTACTGCCGGCGATGCGCTCCTGGCCTTAACTGGCTAGGTCGTGCCTCCGGAGCTATTACTTTGAAGAAATTAGAGTGCTCAAAGCAAGCCTGCGCTCTGTATACATTAGCATGGGATAACATTATAGGATTTCGATCCTATTGAGTTGGCCTTCGGGATCAGAGTAATGATTAACAGGGACAGTCGGGGGCATTCGTATTTCATAGTCAGAGGTGAAATTCTTGGATTTATGAACAAAGAACAACTGTGAAAGCATTTTCCAAGGATGGTTTCATTAATCAAGAACGAATATTATCCTAGTCTCAACCGTAAACGATGCCGACCAGGGATCGGCGGATGTTGCTTTTAGGATGCCGCCAGCACCTTATGAGAAATCAAAGTTTTTGGGTTTCGGGGGGAGTATGGTCGCAAGGCTAAAACTTAAAGGAATTGACGGAAGGGCACCACTAGGAGTAGAGCCTGCGGCTTAATTTGACTCAACACGGGAAAAATTACCAGGTCCAAACATAGTAAGGATTGACAGACTGAGAGCTCTTTCCTGATTCTATGGGTGGTGGTCCATGGCCGTTCTTAGTTGGTAGAGCGATTTGTCTGGTTAATTTCTTTAACGAACAAGACCTCAGCCGGCTAACTAGCTATGCGAAGGCATCCCTCTGCAGCTAGCTTCTTAGAGGGACTACGGCCTTTTAGGCCGTGGAAGTTTGTGGTAATAACAGGTCTGTGATGCCCTTTGATATTTTGGGTCACACGCGTACTACACTGATATATTCAACGAGTCTATAGCCTTGGCCGACAGGCCCGGGTAATCTTTGAAATTTTATCGTGATGGGGATAGATCATTGCAATTGTTGGTCTTGAACGAGGAATTCCTAGTAAGCGGGAGTCACCAGCTCGCGTTGACTACGTCCCTACCTTTTTTACACACCGTTCATCGCTTCTACCGATTGAATGATCCGGTGAAGTGTTCGGATCGCGACGACGTGGGCCATTTGATGCCCACGATGTCACGAGAAGTCCACTGAACCATATCATTTAGAGGAAGGAGAAGTCGTAACAAGGTTTCCATTGGTGAACCTGTAGAAGGATCATTGTCGAACCCTGCAAAGGAAGAATGACCTGTGAACCTGTTTAAATGATGTGGGGCTAACGAGAAGGAGGCGGTTCATCCCTATCCCGAGTGTCGGTCCCTAGTAGGGGTAAACTCCCCGCAAACAACGAATCCCGGTGCGGAATGCGCCAAGCAAAAGGAAAAATAGGGGCCAGCCTATCCCTGTCCCGTCCGCCGTGTGCCGAGTTAGGCCTCGGTCCTTTAAGAAATGAAAATGACTCTAGGCAACGGATATCTTGGCTCTCACATCGATGAAGAACGTAGCAAAATGCGATACTTAGTGTGAATTGCAAAAACCTGTGAACCCTCGAGTCTCTGAATGCAAGTTGCATCTGAAGCCGTCAGGTCGAGGGCACGTATGCCTGGGCATCACGCATCGCATCGCCCCTCCCCCACCCCGAGCCCCAACACTGGGTCACCGGGTCCATGCTTAGGGGATGATTGTGGCCTCTTGTGTCTCGAGGTGCGGTTGGCCGAAATGCTAGTATGGCACGACAGACATCACGACAAGTGGTTGTTGGTCAATTCAACTCGCGAGTTGTCGTGCATCATCCCATCGCTCATGCGGGACTGAAGATAGACCCTCCAGTGCTGTGCCCTACGACTGCGGCCCCAGGTCAGGGGGGATTACCTGCTGAGTTTGAGCATATCAGTAATGGAGGAAAAGAAACTTACAAGGATTCCCTTAGTAACAACGAGCGAACTGGGAACAGCCCAGCTTGAGAATCGGGCGGCTCCGCGGTCCGAATTGTAGTATGGAGAAGCGTTATCAGCGGTGGACCGGGCCCAAGTCCCCTGGAAAGGGGCGCCAGAGAGGGTAAAAGGCCCGTCGTGCCCGGACTTTGTCGCACCACGAGGCGCTATCAACGAGTCGGGTTGTTTAGAAATACAGCCCTAAGCGGACGGTAAATTCCGTCCAAGGCTAAATACGCGCGAGAGACCGATAGCGAACAAGTACTGCAAGGGAAAGATGAAAAGGACTTTGAAAAGAGAGTCAAAGAGTGCTTGAAATTGTCAGGAGGGAAGCAGATAGGGGCCAGCAATGCGCCCCGGTCATTTGCGAAACAGCGAGATCCGGTCCGCCAATCGGCTCGGGGCGCGGACCAGCGCTGATTGGTACGGCAGCCAAAGCCTGGGCAGTAGATATGCAAGCAGAATACCATCACCTCGATTGTGGCAGCGCAGCGCAGGCCTTTGGCATGCTTCGGCATTTGCGCGCTCTCGGTGCTGGCTTGCCGGCTCCCCATTCGACCCGTCTTGAAACATGGACCAAGGAGTCTGACATGTGTACGAGTCAATGGGTGTGTAAACCTGCAAAGCGCAAGGAAGCTGATTGGTTGGATTCCCCCCGGGGGGTGCACCGCCGACCGACCTTGATCTTCTGATAAGGGTTCGAGTACGGGCATACCTATCGGGACTCGAAAGATGGTGAACTATGCCTGAGCGGGGCGATGCTAGAGGAAACTCTGGTGCAGGCCCGCAACGATACTGACGTGCAAATCGTTCGTCTAACTTGGGTATAAGGACGAAAGACTAATCGAACCATCTAGTAGCTGGTTCCCTCTGAAGTTTTCCTCAGGATAGTTGGAGCTCGCGTGCGAGTTCTATCGGGTAAAGCCAATGATTAGAGGCATCGGGGGTGCAATGTCCTCGACTTATTCTCAAACTTTAAATAGGTAGGACGGTGCAGTTGCTTCGTTGAACTGCGGCACGGAATCAAGAGCTCCAAGTGGGCCATTTTTGGTAAACAAAACAGGCGATGTGGGATGAACTAGAAGCTGGGTTACGGTGCCCAACTGCATGCGAACCTAGATCACATAAAGGGTGTTGGTTGATTAAGACAGTAGGATGGTGGTCATAGAAGTTGAAATCCGCTAAGGAATGTGTAACAACTCACCTGCCGAATCAACTAGTCCCGAAAATGGATGGCACATAAGTGCGCGACCTATACTCGGCCGTCTGGGCAATTGCCAGGCCCCAATGAGTAGGAGGGCGCGGCGGTCGCCGCAAAACCCATGGCATGAGCCCAAGCGCGAGCAGCTGTTGGTGCAGATCTTTGTGGTAGTAGCAAATATTCAAATGAGAACTTTGAAGGCTAAAGAGGGGAAAGGTTCCATTTGAACAGCACTTGAACATGGGTTAATCGATAGTAAGTGTTGGGGGAAGCCCGACAGATAGCACGTTCTGCGCGTGCACCAAAAAGGAATCGGGTTAAAATTCCAGAACCGAGATGTGGCTGTTGACAACAACGTAAGGGAGTCCAGAGACGTCGATGGGGGCCTCGGGAAGAGTTATCTTTTCTGTTTAACTGCTTGCCCACCTTTGAAATGGCTCAGCCGGAGGTAAGGTCTAGCGGCTGGAAGAGCACCGCACATCACACGTTGTCCGGTGCGCCCCCGGCTGCCCTTGAAAATTCGGAGGACTAACTGTTGTCCACGCCCGGTCATACTCATAACCGCATCAGGTCTCCAAAGTGAACAACCTCTGGTCCATGGAACAATGTAGGCAAGGGAAGTAGGCAAAATGGATCCGTAACTTCGGTAAAAGGATTGGCTTTGAGGACTGGGCACGGGGGTCCCTGTTCTGAACCCGTCGGTTGCCAGCGGACTGCTCGAGCTGCTCTAACAGTGAGAGTAGGTCGCTGCCTGCCAGCCGGGGGATAGACTAGGAACGGCTCCCTCAGGGGACTTCTCCGGGCCTCGAACAGCCAGCTCAGAACTAGTATGGACAAGGGGAATCTGACTGTTTATGGTCCCTGCGGATGCTCATGCAATGTGATTTCTTCCAGTGCTCAGAATGTCAAAGTGAATAAATTCAACCAAGCGCTGGTAAACGGCGGGAGTAACTATGACTCTCTTAAGGTAGCCAAATGCCTCGTCATCTAATTAGTGACGTGCATGAATGGATTAACGGGATTCCCACTGTCCCTATCTACTATCCGGCGAAACCATAGCCAAAGGAACGGGCTTGGTAGAATCAGCGCAGAAAGAAGACCCTATTGAGCTTGACTCTAGTCCGACTTTGGGAAATGACTTGAGAGGTGTAGGATAAGTGGGAGCCAAAAGGCGAAAGTGAAATACCATTACTTTTAACATTATTTTACTTATTCCGTGAATCAGAGGCGGGCACTGCCCCTCTTTTTGGACCCAAGGCTCACTTTGCAGGCCGATCCAGGCAGAAGACATTGTCAGGTGGCGAGTTTGCCTGGCGCGACACACTTGTCAAAAGATAACGTAAGTGTCCTAAGATGAGCTCAACGAGAACAAAAATCTCGTGTGGAATAGAAGAGTAAAATCTCGTTTGATTCTGATTTTCAGTACGAATATGAACTGTGAAAGTGTGGCCTAAATATCCTTTAGACCTTCAGAATTTGAAGCTAGAGGTGTCAGAAAAGTTACCACAGGAATAACTAGCTTGTGGCAACCAAGCGTTCATATCTATGTTGCTTTTTGATCCTTCGATGTCGGATCTTCCTATCATTGTGAAGTAGAATTCACCAAATGTTGGATTGTTCACCCACCAATAGGGAACGTGAGCTGGGTTTAGATCGTCGCGAGACATATTAGTTTTACCCTACTGATGACAGTGTCACAATAGTAATTCAGCCTAGTACGAGAGGAACCGTTGATTCCCACAATTGGTCATCGCGCTTGGTTGAAAAGCTAGTGGCGCGAAGCTACAATGCGTTGGATTATGACTGAATGCCTCTAAGTCAGAATCTGGGCTAGAAGTGACGCGCTCGCACGCCGACCGTTCACCAACCCGCAGTAGAGGCCTTTGATCCCCAAGGGCACGTGTCATTGGCCAAGTCGTCGTGACCGAAGCGTCGCACCGGTTGCCTTAAGGTACAATTCCTATCGAGCGGCAGGCAGAATCCTTTACAGACAACTTAAATACGCGACGGGGTATTGTAAGTGGTAGAGTGGCCTTGCTGCCATAATCCACTGAGATTCGGCCCTTTGTTGCTCCGATTCGTCCCTCCCCCTTCCCTCTACCCAACTCCACCCGTTCCACAATCCAATCCCGTCCCATTACATCAACCAACACTATTTTCCCCAAACTGACAAAGAGGTTCGACGCCTCATGATGCCCCCCAAGTGTGTTTCCAAGTGCCTAAGTAAGTCATAAGTTCTAACCCAAGTGTCGACGCATGAATGCCCAAGTATTGCCAAGTGCTCTGTGCCCAAGTCCGACAAACATTAGCCCAAGTTAGTTTGCCACGCTCGCTACCTGCTATTGTGCCACCGTAAGTGTCGTGGGGTTTCGAGGCAACGATGATGCCCAATTATGCCCAAGTGCCATGTGCTATGCCCAAGGATTCCTAAGTGTTGACGTCATAAGTTTTAAGTGTCGTCGCGCGAATGCCCAAGTGTCGATGTCATAAGTTTTAAGTATCAATGCATGAATGGATGCCCAAAGTGCTATACCCAAGTGCTATGTGCTATGCCCAATGATGCCCAAGTGCTATGTGTTATGCCCATTGATTCCCAAGTGCTATATGCACGCAGGCTCTATGCCCAAGTGCTATGTGCACCCAAGTGCTATGCCCAATGATGCATAAGTGCTATGTGCTATGCCCAAGTGCTAACGGGCCTACTGCTGGCCGACCCCGCGCATCGCCTCGAGTGCCCAAGTATTAGACATCCTATGCTTGCTTCGTAAGAGATGGAAAAAAAATTTGAATCCGACCTTGTGTACTGTCAGCCCCCCGAGGTGCCTAACGTTCGTCCCTCAGCATTAACAGTGACTGAGGTTATGTTGCCCCTTTCTTCGGCACGACTGGGCATATTGGTGAACGGTTGCGGCACGACTGCCCACGGTGTTGCACGACGGTGCACGATTGGGCCTTGGATGAGGCACGTACTTGGGGCCTCAGATGGGGCACACACTTGGCCTCGGATGAGCTACGCATTTGGCTTGTACCGCACGATGGTGTGCTCATGTGGCCCTCATGACACACGAAGGACCGCGCATGGGGCACCCATGCCGCACGATGGTGCTCGCATAGGTCGCCCATGCTGCACGATGGTGCGTGAATGTGGCCCACATGCGACATAAAAGTGCGTGCATGGAGTGCCCATGCCGCACGAAGGTGCGGGCATGGGGCGCCTATGCCGCACGATAGTGTGCGTATAGGGCACCCATGCTACACATTGGTGGGCGCATGGTGTGTGTATGGGGCGCCCATGCCTCAAGACGATGCGTGCAAGGAGTGGCCATACAACACAACGGTGCGTGCATGTGGTCCTCATACAACTCGAAGGTGCGCGCATGGGGCGCCCATGCCGCACGATGGGCTCGAAGGCGCTTATGTCGCACGATGGTGCACGCATATGGCCCGTATGCTGCACGAAAGTGCGCACATGGGGCGCCCATGCGGCACGAAGGTGCGCGCATGGGGCGCCCATGCCGTACAATGGTGCGCCCATGTGGCCTGTATGCCGCACGAAGCTGCACGCCTGGGGTACCCATGCGGCATAATGGTGCGCGCATCGGGCGCGCATACCGCACTATGGTGCGCGTATGTGGTCCGCATGCCGCACGAAGGTGCGCGCATGGGGTCGCTATACCTCACAATGGTGTGCACAAGCCTCACGAAGGTGCGCGCATGGGGCACCCATCCCGCACGATGGTGCACACATCGGCTGTGCATACCGCACGATGGTGTGCGCAACGTGCGCGCATGCCGCAAAATGCTACACGTATATGGCCCGCATGCGGCACGAAGGTGCTCACATGGGGCACCCATGCTGCACGAGGTTGCGCGAATAGGGCGCGTATACCGCATAATATTGTGCGCAAGTGGCGCGCGTGGGGCGCTGTTGGGGCACGGTTGGGGCACTGTTGGGGCATGGCTGGGGAACTATAGGGGTACGCTTGGGGGACGATAGGGGATGTTGGGTGACGGCTTTGGCACTACTAGGTGGCGTTGGACACAGCAGGCAATGTTAAGCATTCGTGGGTATTGGGCATGCAGAATGTATTATGACACAAATGTGGATATTGATGTCCTTTTACAAGTGGTTTCCGAATCTATGAAGTGGTCTTAACCTTTCCCTTGTCCGAATAACAGTTCGTCATATTTGTTAGGCGAATTAGATTAATCGGGTTCCCAATCCTTCCAAAATACATTTTATCGCCAAATATCATGTAAACAAATTAATTTATGAATTAATATAAATTTTCCAAAATTTTCTAGTATTATTTCTGATTTTTCCCTCTTTTCGTAATTTTTAAATATTAAAAATTAATTTTCTAAAAAAAATATTTTTGAATATCATTTAACAAATTAATGTATGAATTAACATAATTTTTTCTGAATTTTCTACTATTTTTTCTGATTTTTCCCTACTTTTCGCATTTATTAAATTTTCAAAAATATTTTTTCGAAAACAATAATCTTGAAGCATTTGGATATCATATGCTTTCAATAAAGAGCAAGTTGGGTATGAAAATCATGCCACATGGGGCTATTTATAGTGTAAAACACCCATTATGAATCTCTGGCAAAATGTACGTTACTGTTGTCACTTGGGTTTTTGCATCTAAACGTACTATAGGGGGGCATGTGGTGTCAAGCCCCCTGGTCGAGTTCCATGTGGGGGGATGTTGTGGGCTTTTCGTGGCACATTGTGGGCTATATCGTGGGCTATATCGTAGGCTATATTGTGGGCCAGAATGCCCACCGAGTGAATCACGCCGAGCTATTGCATTGCATACCCGTGTGTTGGGGTCGTGCCACCCCCGCCTCGCGTCCCCCTGCATGTTCCTCAGCACGGCACCTATATGGCTGATGAGGAACGAGGTGACTTCCCTAGCCCCTCATTATCCTTCTTGGTGCCGCAACACTGTCGACGTCAATGGGATGGCTAATGAGGGGGCGAGTGGTTGCCCAAGCACAAAACTAGCCCTTGCCGCCGGCTATGTTCATGTTGGGGGACATTCCTATCCCCCGACGCATCGTTGGGCCTACGCGATGCGCGAATCGCCTAGCACACGAAGCCATGGCTGTTGCCGAGTGGATACGTGCGGCCATGGTCTAGTGTCCTGGCGATCCAAGCACCGCGTGGGCTTGGGTGGCTCTTGGGGGACGATGAGGGCAAGTGTGATGCGCGAATGGCCTAGCACACGTGGCATTGGCTTTCATTAGGCAATAATGCAAGCGTTACGATGAGACCATTGCTGATACCTCAATGTCATGGTGATCCAAGCGCCATCTGGCCTTCAAGCCTTCCCCTGGTGGGTTATGACGTGCCTATGCGATGCGCGAATCACCTAGCACATTACACCATGGTCCTCATTGAGTCGTAATGCGACGGACGTGGTCTAGTGTCATGGCGATCCAAGCACCGTGTGGGCAGGAAGGTAGTTTGCTTGTCCCGTTCCATGCATATGTGTGCATACAAGGGGACGGTGGGGGGCATGCGTGATGCGCGAATCGCCTAGCACACGTGGTATTGGCTTTTGTTAAGCAACAACACGAGCGTTCCGATGAGACAATTGCTGATGCTTCAATATCGTGGCGATCCAAGAACCATGTAGCCTTGAAGTCGTCCCCCGGTTGGTTCCGACGGGCCTATGCAATGCGCGAATTGCCTAGCAAACGATGCCATGGTCCTTGCTGAGTCGTAATGCGACGGACGTGGTCTAGTGTCGTGGCGATCCAAGCACCGCGTGGGCAAGAGGTTTGCTTGTCCCGTTTCGTGCATTTGGGTGCATATAGAGGGACGGTGGGGGACTACGCGATGCGCGAATCGCCTAGCACACAGCCTTGGCTTTTGTTAAGTGACGACGCAAGCATTACGATGAGATGATGGCTAGAGCTTCAATGTTATGGCGATCCAAGCACCGTGCTGCGTTCAAGTCGTCCCACGGTGTGTTCCCACGGGCCAGCGTGAATCGCTTAGCACACGATGCCATGGTCCTCTCTGAGTCATAATACGACAGACGTGGTCTAGTGTCGTGGCGATCCAAGTACCGTGTGGGCAGGAAGTCTACTTTCGGTTGGTATCTCAAGTGCGTGTACTCGATGCTTGGTTGGGCACCACGAAGTAGGCTCCTAAGCTTGCAACGTGCGGCCTAGTCATGCACCTTGTGCCGTTCCTATCCCTTGTCCCTCAGAAATTCTTCATGCCTAGCGGTGCGTTCTCGGGCCATCTCGCCGGTTCCGTCTGCCTGAAGGTCTTCCTTTGTGTCATGCCCCAACTCGACCCCACCTATAATCCGTCAGGACGCAATAGAATTTCGGCAGTATAACGATAGTAATTAGGACACCGAGGCTCTAAACCAACCTCTTAAGAATATCATACAACCAACTCCACAAACCATTCAACAATCAACTCCTCAATTAAATTAACAACATACAACATAACCATATTATACAATAATCATTCCTTCAACAACCCATTCATAGTTATATACGCCTGTATTCCAACTTAGTACATAGGTTATACATACATTTCAAAATAGATTATAACCAACTTAGTAATCTAGTCATGATCAAAATAAAGACTACTAATTCGACATACACACGTCTTTATATTAAGATAGGTTATACAATACATTGTTTTAGAACAACTAAGATAATCTCATGGCAATGACTCTTGCACATAAGACTCATCCACATATGGCACATTTCCCTCTTCAAGAGGCACGTACCTGTAGTCAGAATCAGTAACACCTGCATGCATGCAATAATTGAGAGTGAGCTTATATAAAACAAGCCTAGCGAGGATTTGATAGATCTCTAATAGTATTTACTATACTCCTTGGAAATGATCATTTGAGCAGTAAACACACAATAAACATCAATAACAATATAAACACATAAATTATAATAACCATTCAATAAAGGATACTCTAGTTGGTGTAGCTCCAAACGCCATAACGATCTCAACCAATTTCTTTTCACCCCCATGACGCATACACCTGAGGTACCTCACTAGCCCTGCCCTCCATGGCATCTCCGCCCATGCGAGATGAGGGTAGCCTCTGATAGCCATGCCGTTTTCAGCATAACTCTTGAATCTGCTCTGTGCTGTAAGCATTCTCCGCCTGATCAACTGAACATTCTCAATCTTCTCTAGAAGCTCTAGCATAATAGTCAGATCAATAGTCTTCATGTCCCCTACTTCATGCCAATACAAAGGTAAACGGCACTTATGACTGTAAAGAGCTGCAAAAGGTGTCATCCCAATAGTAGCTTGATAACTATTGTTATAGGCAAACTCGGCAAGTGGTAGATGTTTCTCCCAGTTCTTCCCGAAGTCTAGAACACAAGCCCTGAGCATATCTTCCAGAATCTGAATAGTCCTCTCAGATTGACCGTCGGTCTGTGGATGATACGTTGTACTGAAATTAAGCTGAGTACCCAAAGTCTCCTGAACTTTCTCCCACAAGTGACAAGTAAATCGAGGATCTCGATCGGAGACAATACTAGATGGAATTATGTGAAGTCTAACAATCTGATCCAAATAAAGATCTGTCAACTTTGTAACTTCATCTCCCATTCTCATCAAAATAAAGTGAGTTGTCTTCGTCAAACGATCCATGACAACCCAAACTGCATTATTACCTCTCGGTGTTCTAGGCAAACCAATAACGAAGTCCATCGTAATATGCTCCCACTTCCACTCTGGTATAGCCAACGGCTGAAGCAAACTTGTAGGTCGTTGATGCTTGGCTTTCACTCTCTGACAAGTCAAACATCTAGATACAAACTGAGCAACTTCCCTCTTCATCTTATTCCACCAATAATGTTGCTTCAAATCCTGAAACATCTTGTTTCCACCAGGATGAATGGTATACTTAGAATTATTAGTCTCCTCCAGAATACCTCGCCTCAAGCCTGGTTCATCGGGAACACAAACCCCGTTTCGAAATTGAAGAATACCATACTCATGTAATTTGAAGTCAGACTGATCATCCGTGATCTGATCCTTGATCTTCTGAAGTTTAACATTAAGTTGTTGAGCTTCTCTGATCTAAGACAACAATAAAGGTTGAATACGAAGATGTAAACACATCACCCCAACCTGAGCTAACTCTGGTCTCCAATAAGTGAATTCCTCAAGAACCTCCCACTTCTTGGCAGCCAAACAAGAAATACTAGCCTTACGGCTAAGAGCGTCTGCCACAACATTTGCCTTCCCAGGCAGATAACTAATAGAACAATTATAATCTCTGAGAAGTTCCATCCACCTCCGTTGATGCATATTCAACTCCTTCTATGAAAACAAGTACTTAAGACTCTTATGATCAGTGAAAATCTCGAACTTACGGCCCCACAGATAATGACGCCACTTTTTTAGTGCGAATACAACTACTGCCAACTCAAGATCATGAGTCGGATAATTCACCTCATATGGTTTCAACTTTCTAGAAGCATAGGCAATAACCCAGCCATTCTGCATAAGTACACAACCCAAGCCCTCCTTGGATGCATCACTGTAGATAACCATATTATCGGTCCCCTCTGGTAGAGCAAGTACTGGAGCAGTAGTCAATCTCTTTTTCAACTCCTGAAACCCACTCTCACATTTCTCATCCCAAGCAAAGCTAAACCGTTTCTGAGTCAACTTAGAAAGTGGCCCTGCAATCTTAGAAAAGTCTTTGACAAACCTACGGTAATAACCCGCCAAGCCAAGAAAACTACGAACCTCTGAAACATTCTCTAGTCGTTTCCAAGACATCACCACTTCAATCTTAGTGGGATCTACAGAAATACCACTCTGTGTGATAACTTGGCCAAGAAAAGATATGCGTTGTAGCCAAAATTCACATTTGTTGAACTTCGCAAACAACTGATGCTCTTGTAGCTTCTGTAAGACAAGTAGATGTTGCTCGTGCTCCGATTTAGACTTGGAATAAACCAAGATATCATCAATAAAGATGACCACGAATTGGTCCAAGTACGGCTGAAAGACTCAATGCATAAGATCCATAAATGCTGTCGGTGTATTAGTTAATCCAAAGGGCATAACTACAAACTCGTAATGCCCATACCGAGTCTTGAAGGCAAACTTCGGAACATCCTCTGTGCGAATCTGCAGCTGATAATACCCCTGCCTCAAGTCAAACTTAGAGTAGACTTTGGCTTCCAGAAGTTGATCAAACAACTCATCAATAAATGGAAAAGGATACTTGTTCTTGATGGTCACTTGATTCAAACCACGATAGTCAATGCATAATCTCAAGGTACCATCTTTCTTCTTCCCAAATAAAACAGGTGCTCCCCAGGGTAAAGAAATCTGCTAAATGAAACCCTTTTCTATTAACTCCTGCAATTGAGTTTTCAACTCCTTCAACTCAGCTGGTGCAATCTGGTATGCTGATTTAGAAATAGGTTGAGTACCGGGAATAAGATTGATCATGAACTCCACATCTCTCTCTGGCGGCAACCTTGGCAACTTCTCGGGAAATACATTGGGGGACGAAGGGTAATGTTGGGGGACAGCTTTGGCACTACTATGGGACATTGGGCATGACGGGCAATGGTAAGAATTCGTGGGTATTAGGCATGCAGAATGTATTATGACACAAATGTGGACATTGATGTCCTTTTACAAGTAGTTTCTGAATCTATGAAGTGGTCTTAACATTTCCCCTGTCCGAATAACAGTTCGTCATATTTATGAGGCGAATTAGATTAATCGGGTTCCCAATCTTACCAAAAAAAAATTTAACGCTAAATATCATGTAAACAAATTAATTTATGAATTAATATAAATTTTCCTAAATTTTCTAGTATTTTTATTTTTCCCTATTTTTTGTAATTTATAAATATTAGAAATTAATTTTTCGAAAAAAATATTTTTGAATATCATTTAACAAATTAATGTATGAATTAATATAAATTTTTCAAAATTTTCTACTATTTTTTCTGATTTTTACCTATTTTTTGCAATTATTAAATATTAAAAAATATTTTTTCAAAAAAAATAATCTTGAAGCATTTGGATATCATATGCTATCAATAAGGAGCAAGTTGGGTACGAAGATCATGCCATATCGAGCCTTTTATAGTGTAAAACACCCATTATGAATCTATGGCAAAATGTACGCTACTGTTGTCACTTGGGATTTTGCATCTAAATGTACTGTAAGGGGGTATGTGGTGTCAAGTCCCCTGGTCGAGGTCCATGAGGGGGGACATTGTGGGCACTTCATGGCACATTTTGGGCTATGTCGTGGGCTATATTATGGGCGGGAATGCCTACCGAGTGAATCACGCCGAGGTATTGCATTGCATACCAGTGCGTTGGGGCCGTGCCACCCCCGTCTCGCGTTCCCCGGCATGTCCCTCGGTGCGGCACTATGATGGTTAATGAGGAATGTGGTGGCTTCCTTAGCCCCTCATTATCCATCTTGGTGCTGCAACACTGTCGACGTAATTAGGATGGCTAATGAGGGAGCGAGTAGTTACCCAAGCACAAAACTAGCCATCCCTGTTCTGCCGACTAGGTACATATTGGGGGACATTCCCGTCCCCTCATGTGTCATTGGGCCTGTGCGTTACGCGAATCACCTAACACACGAAGCCATAACCGTTGTCGAGTGGATGCGCACGGCCATGGTCCAGTGTCGTGGCAATCTACGCACCGCGTGGGCTTAGGTAGCTCTTGGGGAATGGTGGGGGCAAGCATGATGCGTGAATTTCCTAGCACACGTGGCATTGGCTTTCATTAAGCAATAACGCGAGCATTGCAATGAGATGATTACTGATGCTTCAATGTTGTGGCGATCCAAGCACCATGCGGCCTTGAAGCCGTCCCCCCATGGGTTCTGACGTGCTTGTGCGATGCACGAATCACCTAGCACACAATGCCATGGTCCTCGCTAAGTCATAATGCGACGGACGTGGTCTAGTGTTGTGGCGATCCAAGCACTGCGTGGGCAAGAAGGTAGTTTGCTTGTCCATTCCATGCATACGGGTGCATACATGGGGACAGTGAGGACATGCGTGATGCGCGAATTGCCTAGCACACGTGGCATTGGCTTTCATTAATCAACGACGCGAGCATTGCGATGAGACGATTGTTGATGCTT
>CM075766.1:22045370-22050370 GCA_037974665.1 Ehretia macrophylla
CGTCCGCCCCTGCTTGTCTCTTCATTAGCGGGCTGAGTGTTTACGTTGCCTCGGTCGGTTGGTCAGTTTCCTATGTTGCGTACCTATAAATAAGGCAGTCTAAAGCACATCATCCATCTTTTGCCTTGCATCTGCCTCTGTGGACGATGTCGGGTGAACCCCCAAGCACGTCCCTTGTTCCACGCTGCTCACTCCAACAAGTGCGGCACACGTGGCTCGTGGGGCATCGCTCGATCTCTCGGATACGGCACACCATGATGGTATGGGGTCCTTGGCCTCTCTTTGCCTGAAATCAGCGTTCGTTGCTAATTGCGTATGATGGTCGTGCGCTCGTCTCGAGCCGTCGACCTTTAGGGGACGATGTGCCTCGTTCGACACCGGCGTCGATGAGGAATGCTACCTGGTTGATCTTGCCAGTAGTCATATGCTTTTCTCAAAGATTAAGCCATGCATGTGTAAGTATGAACTAATTCAGATTATGAAACTGCAAATGGCTCATTAAATCAGTTATAGTTTGTTTGATGGTATCTACTACTCGGATAACCGTAGTAATTCCAGAGCTAATACGTGCATCAAACTCTGACTTCTGGAAGGGATGCATTTATTAGATAAAAGGTCGACACGGGCTCTGCCCGTTGCTGCGATGATTCATGATAACTCGATGGATCGCATGACCCTTGTGCCGGCGACGAATCATTCAAATTTCTACCCTATCAACTTTCGATGGTAGGATAGTGGCCTACCATGGTGGTGATGGGTGACAGAGAATTAGGGTTCGATTTTGGAGAGAGAGCCTGAGAAACGGCTACCACATCCAAGGAAGGCAGCAGGCGTGCAAATTACCCAATCCTGACACGAGGAGGTACTGACAATAAATAACAATACCGGGCTCAAAGAGCCTGGTAATTGGAATGAGTAAAATCTAAATCCCTTAATGAGGATCCATTGGAGGGCAAGTCTGGTGCCAGCAGTCGCGGTAATTCCAACTCCAATAGCGTATATTTAAGTTGTTGCAGTTAAAAGGCTTGTAGTTGGACTTTGGGATGGGTCAGCCGGTCCGCCTCAGGTGTGCACTGGTCGTCTCATCCCTTCTATCAGCGATGCGCTCCTGGCCTTAACTAGTCGGGTCGTGCCTCCAGCACTATTACTTTGAAGAAATTAGAGTGCTCAAAGCAAGCCTACTCTCTGTATACATTAGCATGCAATAACATTATAGGATTTCGATCCTATTGAGTTGGCCTTCGGGATCGGAGTAATGATTAACAGGGACAGTCGTGGGCATTCGTATTTCATAGTCAGAGGTAAAATTCTTGGATTTATGAAAGACGAACAACTGCGAAAGCATTTGCCAATGATGTTTTCATTAATCAAGAATGAAAGTTGGGGGTGCGAAGAAGATCAGATACCGTCCTAGTCTCAACCATAAATGATGCCGACCAGGGATCGACGGATATTGCTTTTAGGACTCCGCCGATACCTTATGAGAAATCAAAGCTTTTGGGTTCCGGGGGGAGTATGGTTGCAAGACTGAAACTTAAAGGAATTGACAGAAAGGCAACACCAGGAGTTGAGCATGCGGCTTAATTTGACTCAACACGGGGAAACTTACCAGGTCCCGACATAGTAAGGATTGACAAACTGAGAGTTCTTTCTTGATTCTATGGGTGGTGGTGCATGGTCGTTCTTAGATGGTGGAGCGATTTGTCTGATTAATTGTAACACCCCGATCCCTCTCGAGACCGGGAGTTCTATCAATCGATCTAAACACAACCCAAACCAAACCCGGGTATAAATTTTCAGGGAAAACGGACGGAGTCTCCCCTGTTTCTAGGTGAAAAGCAAAACCTGCGACAGCATAAAAGAGGACCAATACCATGTCCAAACATTCAACCACCTCAAGGCCATCCGAGCCTCGGTTCTCAACAATTAAACTCAGCAAGTATACATACATTTCCAATTTAAAAGCTATCCTATCTCTTCATTTTGACAAGTACCTTCAATCTAGGCAATTAAACCATACTAAGCTACTGCATAAAATAAACTATCATGCCATTCTGATTCTTTTCCTTTGGACATTACAACCATGCATTGAAGTTAAGCTACATTAACTATATACATAATCTAACTTATCAAACTATTCCAACTACTTATCTAGATTTATATTACATTTCTTTTAACAATAATTACATACAACATAAAAGCATACAACTTTACAACTTTGACAACTCAAGTCACATAGGCACACAAGACAACTCTTCAAGCACGGACTTTCACAAAATCACGAACTTTCCAGCTAACATGGCATTTCCTGAAATGTGGTGGTGAGGAGTGAGTATACACAACACGTATACTCATTGAGGGCGAGACAGATATCGAAGTGGAGAGAAAGAAGATCATGCAATGCAAAAAGGTACAGTTAAGCAATACAATCAATAAAAGGCATACAATATAAACAACAATACAATTAAACAACTAAAGAAAGCATTAACACAATCAATCAAAGCTATACCACACTTTGAAGGCTATGGTACACTCGAGCGAGTAATGTACTGATCACGATTCTGATGACTTTAACGATGACGCGCCGGCCCAAACCACCTTATAACACCAGTTTAGAATACCCCGGAAGTATCCATCAATCTACGACCCAAATCTCCCTGGGAGGCAACCCAAGCGAGAAGAGGGAATAGCAGCGGAGCTAGAGCAACCAACACTGGCAACCCGAGGCTACCTAGAGAGGCCCATCACTCATGCGCGAGATACTATGCAATGCAAGACTCGATACAAGGCGATAAACGAGCGATAAACAAGATATCAAGCATTCTTAACAATGGATAAACATTTCAATCAGCAACCAACTCTAACAAGTGGAATAAGCATTAGCAAGCATAACAAGCAATATAAACATGAAACACACAAAATCACCGAAAATGCCCCAACTCTCAAAACGCCACTACTTTCAAACGAGCCACGAGTCTTGGAAACCGACTTCACCAATCCTCCTAGGTCACTATATGGCACGTCTAGAGACTCCTAAACCCTACTTAACCCTAGAATTCGTGCAAAGCCCGATTTTCCCCCTTTGCTCGTTTGAACTACAACTATACCAACCAAACACCCAACCAACACCACGACCGCACCAAAAGTGCTTCCATGGGCTCCCGAAACATTGCCATCACGCAAAATGAGAAAACGTTAAAGTCGACCTAAACGACCCCGACTTTCACGAAGCTGTTTTTCTTCGTTTTTCCATTACACATTCCAATTAAACCACACATTTAGGCATTCTAGCATACCTAGCACATTTTCACATCAACGGACAGCATAATGGGGCAAGTTCATCGTTCCAAGGATTTACTATTCATAAAATACTATTCATTAATCAATTTAAATTGCAATCTCAACATTTAACCGTAGAAAATGTTAAAAAGCTATAAATACATGTTCTACAATCAACAAGGAACATTCTTTAAGCAACAAAACGATTAAAACAACAATCTACGCATAAAATCCAAAAATCAAAGTTTAGATACAAAATTTTCAAATGCGCAAATAACGACGAAACCCTCACCTTAGACACTCCTAGACGCTAGGAAGACCTCGTAGGATGCCTCGGAAATCACCCCGTGCAAGCTCCCGCGAAGAAATGAAGATTTTGGCTTGAAATCTTTTTTTTTCTCTCTTCATATTTTCGGCCCTGCTAAGCTGCTGTTCAGTTCTATTTTTTTCCTTATTTTGTGCTAAATTAGGCTATTAAAAAGATGACAAGGTCAAAAGGGTCAAAGCTTTGGTCAAGGTTGGTCAAACAACTTAAAACTAGTCAAAATGGCTTATTTTTATGCATTTTTAAGCGAAATATCTAACACCAAAATTAATTCTAGCTAGTAACAATTAAAATATAAAATTTAAGTAATCTAAATACTAGTTTCACTATTTGCTGAGGACTGTAATCCGTTTTCCTAGCTAACGCTCTCGATATGCAATGCACGTTGCGACAACAAAAGAATAACAATTAAATCTC
Organism: Ehretia macrophylla; assembly: GCA_037974665.1. Classification (NCBI taxonomy): domain Eukaryota; kingdom Viridiplantae; phylum Streptophyta; class Magnoliopsida; order Boraginales; family Ehretiaceae; genus Ehretia; species Ehretia macrophylla. Next base: position 22,049,392 of record CM075766.1, read on the forward strand.
GAAGAATCTAAGAAATATATCATTTTGAAAAGCATTATAGTTTAAAATTTACTCCGGCTCGGAGCTACTTTCCATTTAATTGAAAACCGAGCCTTTAAGTGCAAGAAAAATAAAACCGATTGACATCAATATGAAAAAATTGTTGATATTCCGTTCGAATAATTAGCTCAAGTATTATTCTAGTTACTTCTAAAAGAAATATGAAAATAAAGCTTCAAATAAATGTTTAACTAAAAATAAACGCAAATCCAATGCTAACATTTAAGATGTCACTTAATTAAATGCAATTAAATGCCTTTAAATGCATGCCGGGTTCGGGTTATCACATTAATTATGTTAACAAATGAGACCTCAGCCTGCTAACTAGCTATGCGAAGGTATCCCTCCGTAGCTAGCTTCTTACAGGGACTACAGCCTTTTAGGTTGCGGAAGTTTGAGGCAATAACAGGTTTGTGATGCCCTTAGATGTTCTGGGCCGTACGCGCGCTACCTTGATGCATTCAACGAGTCTATAGCCTTGGCCGACAAGCTCGGGTAATCTTTGAAATTTCATCGTGATGGGATAGATCATTGCAATTGTTGGTCTTGAATGAGGAATTCCTAGTAAGAGCGAGTCATTAGCTCGCGTTGACTACGTCCCTGCCCTTTGTACACACCGCTTGTCGCTCCTGCCGATTGAATGATCCAGTGAAGTGTTCGGATTACGGCAACATGGGCGGTTCACTACCGCGACGTCGTGAGAAGTCCACTGAACCTTATCATTTAGAGGAAGGAGAAGTCATAATAAGGTTTCCATAGGTGAACCTACGAAAGGATCATTGTTGAAACCTACGAAGGCAGAACGACATGCGAACCCGTTTAAATGATGTGAGGCCGAGGCGGGGGAGACGGCTCGTCCCCAACCCGAGTGTCGGTCCCGAGTCGGGGCGAGCTCCCTGCAAACAATGAACACTGGCATAGAATACGCCAAGGAAAATGA
>CM075766.1:22055370-22072870 GCA_037974665.1 Ehretia macrophylla
AAAGTGCGCGCATGGGGAGCCTATGCCGCATGATGGTGCGTGTATGGGGCACCCATGCCACACGATGGTGAGTGCATTTGGCCATGCTGCACGAAGGTACGTGCATGGGGCATACATGCCGCACGATGATGCGCGAATGTGGCCCACATGTTTCACGAAGGTGCATGCATGGAGCGCCGATGCCGCACGATGGTGGGCGCATGCCGCTCGAAGGTGCGTGCATGGGGCGCCCATGCCGTACAAAGGTGCGTGCAAGGGGTGCACATGCCGCATGATGGTGCGCGCATTTGGCCCACATGCCACACGAAGGTGCCTGTATGGGGCGCCTATTCCACACGAAGGTGCGCTCATAGGGCGCCCATACCGCACGATGGTGTGCGCATGAGGTGCCTATTCTGCACGTTAAAGGGCACATGCCGCTCGAAGGTGCCCGTATAGGGCACCCATGCCGCATGAAGTGCACGAATGGGGCGCCCATGCCGCACGATGGTATGCGCATAGAGCACCCATGCCGCACGAAGGAGCACATCGGGTGCCTATACTGCACGATAGTATGCGCATAGGGCACCTATGCCGCATGATGGTGGGCGCATGTCGCTCGAATGTGCATGCATAGGGCAGCTATACCGTACAAAGGTGCACGCAAGGGACACGCATGCCGCACGATGGTGCGCGCATTTGGCCCGTATGCCTCACAAAGGTGCCCGTATGGGGCGCCTATGCCACACGAATGTGCGCTTATGGGGCACCCATGTTGCACGATGGTATACGCATGGGGCACCCATGCCACAGATGGATGGCGCATGCCACTCGAATGTGCGCGCATAGGGCGCCCATGCCGCACGAAGTTGCGCGCATGGGGCGCCCATGCCGCACGATGGTGCACGCATAGGGCGCACATGCCTCACGATGGTGCGTGCTTGTTGCCCTCATGCCGCACGAAGGGGAGCGCATGGGTCGCTCATGCCGCACGATGGTGCGCGCATGGGGTACGAATACACCATGAAAGTACGCTTATGGGGTACCCATGCCGCAAGATGGTACGCGTGTGCCACATAAAGGTGCGCGCATGGGGCGCCCATGCCGGTAAATGGTGGGCACATCAGACTTGCATGTCGCACGATGGTGCGCGCATCTATCCCGTATGCCGTACTAAAGTACGTGCATGGGGCGCCCTTGCCGCACGATGGTGCACACATTGGGTGCACATGCCGCTCGATAGTGCGCGCTTGTGGCCCTCATGCCGCACGAAAGAGTGCGCATGGGTCGCCCAAGTCGTAAGATGGTGCGCGAATATCGCACGAAGGTGCGCGCATGGGGCACCCATTCCGCATGATGGTACGCGTATACCACATGAAGGTGCGCACATGGGGCGCCCATGACGGTCAATGGTCGGCACATCGGGCTTGCATGCCGCACGATGGTGCGCGTATATCTCTCGTATACGGAACGAAGGTGCGTGCATGTGTCCCGTATGCAGCACGAAGGTGCGCGCATAGGGCACCCATGCCGCACGATGGTGCGCGCATCGTGCGCGCATGTCGCCCGCATGCAGCACGAAGGTGCGCGCATGGGTCGCCCGTGCCTCATGAGGTTACGCCCATGGGGGTGCGCATACCGCACGATGGTGCGCACAAGTGGCACGCGCGGGGCACTTAAGGGGCGCTATTGGGGCACGTTTGGGGCACTGTTGGGGCACGACTGGGGCACTATAGGGGTATGCTTGTGGGACAATGTGGGATGTTGGGGGTCGGCTTTTGGCACTACTAGGGGACGTTGGACATGGCGGGCAATGTTAAGCATTCGTGGGTATTGGGCATGTGGAATGTATTATGACACAAATGTGGACATTAATGTCCTTTTACAAGTGGTTTACGAATCTATGAACTGGTCTTAACCTTTCCCTTGTCCGAAAAACAGTTCATCACATTTGTGAGGCGAATTAGATTAATCGTGTTCCCAATCCTTCCAAAAAAATTTTTAATGCCAAATATCATGTAAACAAATTAATTTATGAATTAATATAAATTTTCCAAAAATTTCTAGTATTTTTTTGATTTTTCCCTATTTTTCGTAATTTTTAAATATTAAAAATTAATTTTCTGAAAAAAATATTTATGAATATCATTTAACAAATTAATGTATGTATTAATATAATTTTTTTTGAATTTTCTACTATTTTTTCTGATTTTTCCCAAATTTTCACAATTATTAAATATTAAAAAATATTTTTTCAAAAAAAATAATCTTGAAGCATCTGGATATCATATGCTATCAATAAGGAGCAAGTTGGGTACGAAGATCATGCCATATGGGGCCTTTTATAGTGTAAAACACCTATTATGAATCTTTGGCAAAATATACGCTACTGTTGTCACTTGGGTTTTTGCATCTAAATGTACTATAGGGGGTATGTGGTGTCAGGCTCCCTGGTCGAGGTCTATGCAGGGGGACGTTGTGGGCACTTCGTGGCACATTGTGGGCTATATCGTGGGCTATATTACGGACGGGAATGCCTACCGAGTGAATCACGCTGAGGTATGGCATTGCATACCCGTGCGTTGGGACCGTGCCACCCCCGCCCCGCGTCCCTATGCATGTCCCTCAGTGTGGCACCAGGATGGCTAATGAGGAACGTGGTGGCTTCCCTAGCCTCTCATTATCCATCTTGGTGCCGCAACACCGTCGACGTCATTGTGATGGTAATGAGGGGGCGAGTGATTGCCCAAGCACAAAACTAGCCATCCCCGTGTCGTCGGCTAGGTACACGTTGGGGGATATTCACATCCCCCGACGTGTCGTTGGGCCTGCGCGATGTGCGAATCGCCTAGCACACGAAGCCATGGCCATGGCTGAGTGGATGCACGCGGCCATGGTCTAGTGTCGTGGCGATGCAAGCATCGAGTGGGCTTGGGTGGCTCTTGGGGGACAGTCGGGGCAAGCGTGATGCGTGAATCGCCTAGCCCGCGTGGCATTGGCTTTCGTTAAGCAACGACACAAGCATTGCGATGAGACAATTGCTGATGCTTCAATGTCGTGGTGATCCAAGCACCATGCTGCCTTGAAACAATCCCCCGGTGGGTTCTGACGTGCCTGTGTGATCCGTGAATCACCTAGCACACGACGCTAAGGTCCTCGTTGAGTCGTAATACGACGGACGTGGTCTAGTGTCATGGCGATCCAAGCACCGCGTGGGTAGGAAGGTAGTTTACTTGTCCCGTTTCATGCATACGGGTGCATACAGGGGGATGGTGGGGGGCATGCGTGATGTACGAATCACCTAGCACACATGGCATTGGCTTTCGTTAAGCAACAACGCGAGCGTTACGATGAGACGCTTACGGATGCTTCAATGTCGTGGCGATCCAAGCACCATGCGGCCTTGAAGCCATCCCTCGGTTGGTTTCGATCGGCCTGTGCGAAGCATGAATCGCCTAGCACACGATGCCATGGTCCTTGCTGAGTTGTAATGCGACGGATGTGGTCTAGTATCGTAGCGATCCAAGCACCATGCGGCCTTGAAGCCATCCCCTGGTGGGTTCTGACGTGCCTGTACGATGCACGAATTGTATAGCCCACGACACCATGGTCCTCGCTGAGTCGTAATGTGACGGGCGTGGTCTAGTGTCATGGCAATCCAAGCACCGCGTGGGCAAGAAGGTAGTTTTCTTATCCCGTTCCGTGCATGCGGGTGCATACAGGGGGTGTCACGCCCCGACCCAACCCCCAACTAAAGGTTAAGTCCGGACCCGACACACGGACAGAGTCTCCCCTGTACCGTGGACTTTTTGAAAACCTATAAACTTGTAAATAAGGTAACTACAAGGTAAACAAACTTTCCATGGCTATATATATAAAGATTCAAGGCCATCCGAGCCTTGAAGCAAATAACAGTACCAAAACCACACAAGCATGCAAGAACTTTGTTTACAACATAGTCTAGTAGCCATGACATCTAGGATAACAATAAAACATACTTAGAAGATAACACATTCTACATTAAGCCATTCACTCCCAAGCATGCAAAGTGAATAAAAGCAGAAACATAAGTTATTACAAGACATAGGCTTCCAACTCTACACCACAATCTACTATCCTTCAACTTTACACAACAAGCATATACATAGCCCGTAGGCCACAAAAATAGGACATAAGATAAACAGTTGAGCCTTCCACATAGCAGCAAGAATTTAAACCACCTCAAGCTATCAGGCACAACAACTAAGGTAAAGGATTAGTCTGAATTTCCTCCTCCTCAACTAACTCAACAAGCTGGGGATCACCCTCAGCGTCTCCTGAAACATATATCGAGGTATAAGCAACCATTGTTTCCCAGTTAGGGATATAGTCCCGGGGCGTGCAATGCAACAGGTAATATAGTTAAACAATAATAACAATTAGACAATTAAAGAAACAATGATAGCTTAAATAACCACACATTTAAAATGATACATTTCACATAACCCCTATACACCAATCTTCACTGGTCTTCATTCACGATCCACGAACCACGAGCACGATCACGATAAGCCGGCATAATCCCCAAACACTCCAGTGGGTGTACTCCGGATGTACCCCGATATTCCTACGACCCAACACAATCTCCAGACCAGGCGAATGAGGGACTAGGGCACGGAGTTTGAATACCCACCGGCAAGCCCTCTACCGCCCAGCCGATATTCAACACTTTCGCCCCTGACACTATGGTTGCGCAACCACTATGCAATGCACATTACAATGGCAAGTTAATGTCAATAATATAAGCAATAACACATAGGAGGATCAACAAAGTAGGTTGACCTCGATGCAGTTAGAATAGAAGCAATTATATAAGCTAATAAGCAGTTTTACAAAGGGATGTATATAAAATAAGCATAGCATCATACCACAAGCTCCAAATCAACTTGAAACCACATATAAACACTCAAAAAGTCATGTCGTGGATTTAGATGTGTGAGTCAACCGAAATTGCACCTAAACCCCTTTGTTTTTCAAACTATTTCTCTTCCAAACCAAAGTTAATGATTCCATTTTCAAAGGAAACTCTCCCAACCTTCTAACTAACCCTCAAGGAACCCTCTCAACCCTCTAACTCATTCAAACACCCACATTTACCCCGAAAGCCCCAAATTCCCTTTTATGGCTTTAAACTCCGCATACCTTATCCGGGCTTCAAACAAGGGTTATCAAAGCTTCTATAGCACCTAGGTAGCCTAAGAATACTAGAAGTGAAGCCCAAATCCACCTGGATTCGCATTAACCCCGAAAGCCCTTTGTTAAAGTCAACTATTTTATGTTTTATGCGATTTTAGGACAATGCAAGTGCACGGGGCTATTAGACTACCTTCACTAGCACCTAAGGCATCTATTAGAAGCATTGAATCAAGTTAAAACGCGCGATTTCACAAAACCCTAGAATTTCTGTCACTATTCACTCCAAAAATCAAACTAACGATTCTAACCGTTTAAAAAGCGAAACGATGGCTCAAATGTGTTCTCTAGCATTCATATACTTGGTATAATAGCATAGATAATCAATACAATAGCATTTGAACACATTTTCAACAAATCAAGAAAATAGCAACTATTTAGAAATGCGAAAATAAACCGTGAAATCCCTCACCAAAGCGCGTAGGAGCACCTAGGAAGCTTGCAAACACCCTACACTAGTTGCTCAAGGCTTAGCTAGGCTTGGATTGAAGAGTTGATGATGAAAAATTTCTTCCAAAGAGCAAGAAGGGCTGTCGGGTTTCTGCCCTGTTTCTTCAGCTTTTATTTTTTTTTCTTTTCCATTTTATGAGCTTTAGTTGATATTTAAGGTGCATGGTTGGGTGGGGTCAAGTTTGGGTGTTTAAGTGGTCAATTATAATGCGCGTAGTAAGCTTAAAACGAGCCTAAAATGGAACATGTGTGCTAGTTAATTAAAACTCTAAGTTAGTTACGTAACACTATTCATTAAACTACTAAAATCATTTTCTAAACGAGCTCTCCTATCTCTTCTAGCTCAATTGCTCATTTTTTCAACTACTCTAACAATTAATATGATTTAATAAAAATGCTAATTCGTTAATAGTATGAAGTTTAAAAACGAAGTGAATAGTAATTTAAGAAGGCAGTTAATAATGCACAGAAGGAAATGCACAAACAAGGGATGCAACAGTAATCGAATGCATGGCTAAATCTCGGGCGTCACAGGGGGGCGGTGGGTGGCATGCGTGATGCGCGAATCGCCTAGCAAACATGGCATTAGCTTTCGTTAAGCAACGACACGAGCGTTGCAATGAGACGATTGCTGATGCTTCAATGTCGTGGCGATCTAAGCACCATGAAGCCTTGAAGCCGTCCCTCAGTTTGTTCCGACGGGGCTGTGCAATGCGCGAATCGCCTAGCACACGATGCCATGGTCCTCGTTGAGTTGTAATGTGACGGACGTGGTTCGTTAAGTGACAACGCGAGTGTTGTGATGAGACAATGGCTAGAGTTTCAATGTTGGGGCGATCCAAGAAACGTGATGCCTCCAAGCCGTCCCACGATGTGTTCCCACGGGCCTGCGCAATGCACGAATCGCTTAGCACACAACGCCCTGGTCCTCGCTGAGTCGTAATGCGACGAACGTGGTCTAGTGTCTTGGCAATCCAAGCACCGCGTGGGCAGGAAGTCTGCTTTTGGTTGGTATCTCAATTGCGTGCACTCGGTGCTTGGTCGGGCACCATGAACTAGGCTCCTAAGCTTGCGACGTGCGGCCTAGTCATGCACCTGGTACCGTTCTTGTCCTTTGTCCTTAAGAAATTCTTTGTGTGAAACCCCACTTTTCTGCTTTAACTCGATTTACGTGTTTTATCTCGTTTTACGTGCATTTGACCTGTTTATGTGCTATATGACCTAGAATGTTATAATTTTGATGTCAATACTCCTAATACGTGCTAAATGTGCATTCATGAAATTTTCATAAAAAATGGGATCAGAAATTTTATCGTCGATTTTTATTGAATAGTGTTTTCGAAACACGTCCGCTAAAATTTTGAAACTGGTCTTTTTAACCCTTCTAGACCTAGACCACGGACTTTAATAGACCTGTGTTTGATTAAAACGATTTTAAAATTGGCTTAAGAATTTATTACGGTTTTTACACCAACTTTTGCGAAAATCGAGTTTTAAGCCGACTCGGGTGAAAGTGTTTGATTGTAAAACTTCTTGTCACCTAAAAATAACCTACTTGAGCTAGCTTGGGTGTTGAATAATTTTTTTGAACTTTGGTGATCAAGAAAATGCATTTAAAGTCAAGAAAACACAAAAAAATGTTAAGTTTCAACTTTGACTTTCATTTAAATGGTTGACCAACAAGTTTATATCACCAACACACACTCACAAAGCACAAAAACACCCCAAAAACACATACAAAACCGTGGCTCCTTGGAGGAGAAAGATGAAGGCATTTTCAAAGCATTTTTCTCATAGATTTTGCATTTCAAAGCCGAATTGAGTGATTCAAAGCTTGATTTCACTTGTTTGGCATCCATTCTACACATTTCTTGCATCAAAACAAATCAAAGGTTAGAGAAAAATTCTAGATCTCAAAACTCATATTTTGTGTTTATGCGTATAAATGATTATTGAACTGTTAGAATGTTAATCTAATGTTAGATTATTGCTCCTTGCATGCTAGGGATCATTTAACTGTAACACTACAAGTTTTTATCGGTTGTAGCATAATTTTTATTTTTCGGGTATTTAAATTTGATTAATTTGTTCAAAGTTGATTAAATTGAGTTGTCTTGATTGGAATCGATTGCCATCGATTTCTAAAAGCTTGTTAATTACGTGGTAGCGCCGTTGTAATGCCGAATTTTTGATTGTGATGTTCGTGCCAAAGTCCGGAAAATCCAGCCAAGACATCCTAGTGTTTTAGGGTTATCGGGCATGATTTGGAGGTGTTATGGTGGATTTACGAGAGGGCTAATGTAGTAGGTTGAATGGGTGAGTGATAGAAATTGATTTGGAAATGTTTGGGTTAGTAGATTGTAAGTTATGAATTTTTTAAGTTTAGGTTGTCATTCTTTAATTTCTTGAATGATGCCTTTAGATGATTGGGTGGTGTTTGAGTGTTGAATGGTGAGTTGTTGATGAGTAATTTAGAGCTTAATTGTGTATATAATGCATGTCCGGTTAGATGGCCTACTTTGTCATCTAACTAAGTTATTATTGTTTAAATGCTAATTGATGCTATCAATGATGAATAAATGATGATTGATTGATGATTGATGATTGATTGATGATTGAAGATTATGGAGTCTTGGTATATGTGTGCCACCTCTCGGGTAGCATTGGGCTGTCGGGTTGATAACGGCATGACTACCAGAGGCTACCCCCAGCTCGCATGACGGAGGTGTCATAGAGGGAGGGGCTAGTGAGGTACCTCAGGTACGTGAGTAATGGGGAGTTATAAGAAGAACAGTTGAGATCGTGATGGCGTTTGGAGCTACACCAAATAGAGTATCCTTTATTGAATGGTTATATAGTTATGTGATGATAGTATTATTTATGTTATTGTGTGTTTACTGACTCAAAGGATTATTCCAAGGAGTTTAGTAGACCTTGCTCGAGATCTATCGGATCCTCGCTGGGATTATTTTATATAAGCTCACTCTCTATTATTGCATGTTTACAGGTGTACTTTCACAAGATTACGGGTATGTGCCTCCTGAAGAGGAGAATGTGGAAAACGTGCCTTACGTGGATGAGTCCTATGTTCCAGAGTCTTATCCATGATGTCGTACATGTTTTATTATCTTGTAAATTAACTTAGTAGACTTTTATCTGCTTTGTAGTTTATAATGTATAAGATGTTGATAAGTTAATGAATTAGTTGATGTTGTCTTAGTAGCCTTTCTTTTGTTTATGATTAGGTTGCTAGATTGGCTCAATATGTTTTTGTATTGTATATTAAGGTTTATGTACTATGTTGGAACGGAGGCGTATAACGAGGAATGATTATTGTATAATATAGTCATGATGTATGTTGTTTTTATTGAAGAGTTGTTTATTGTAAGGTTTATGTAGTTGAGGTATGATGTTCTATTGAGGTTGGTTTAGAGCCTCGGTGTCCTATTGACTGTCGTTATACTGCCGAAATTCCGTTGCGTCCTCACTGATTGTAGGAGGGGTCGAGTTGGGGCGTGACACTTTGTGCCTAGCGGTGCATTCTCGGGCCATCTCGCCGATTCCGTCTGCATGAAGGGCTTCATTTGCCTAGACGGTGGGGCGGTTACCGACTTGGTGGTCGGGGAATAGCGAACGTGATAGGGCGTGAGTGGTGGTCGGCTTGTATGGGTCAGTTGGATCCTTGCTTGAGAAGCGACGTCCGCCCCTGTTTGCCTCTTAATTCGTGGGCCGAGTACTTACGTTGCCTCGATCGATAGGTCAATTTCCTATGTTGTGTACCTAAAAGAAGGCAGTCTAAAGTCACATCGTACATATTTTGCCTTGCTTCTGCCTCCGTGGACGACGTGGGGCGAACTCCAAAGCACGTCCCATGTTCCACGCTGCTCACTCTAACAAGTGCGGCACACGTGGCTTGTGGGGCGTCGATCGATCTCTGGGATGCGGCACACCTTGATAGTATGGGGTACTTGGCCTCTCTTTGCCCGAAATCAACGTTTGTTACTAATCGCGTACGACGGTCGTGCGCTTATCTCGAGCCGTCGACCCTTAGGGGATGATGTGCCTCGTGCGATGCCGGTGTTGGTGAGTAATGCTACCTCGTTGATCCTGCCAGTAGTCATATGCTTGTCTCAAAGATTAAGACATGCATGTTTAAGTATGAACTAATTCAGATTGTGAAATTGTGAATGGCTCATTAAATTAGTTATAGTTTGTTTGATGGTATCTACTACTCGGATAACCATAGTAATTCTAGAGCTAATACGTGCAACAAACCCCGACTTCTGGAAGGGATGCATTTATTAGATAAAAGGTCGACACGGGCTCTGCCCGTTGCTGCGATGATTCATGATAACTCGACGGATCGCAAGACCATTGAGCCGGCGACGCATCATTCAAATTTCTGCCCTATCAACTTTCGATGGTAGAATAGTGGCCTACCATGGTGGTGACTGGTGACGGAGAATTAAGGTTCGATTATGGAGAGAGAGCTTGAGAAACAGCTACCCCATCCAAGGAAGGCAGCAGGTATGCAAATTACCTAATCCTAACACGGGGAGGTAGTGATAATAAATAACAATACCGGGCTCAAAGAGTTTGGTAATTGGAATTAGTACAATCTAAATCCCTTAACGAGGATCCATTGGAGGGCAAGTCTGGTGCCAGAAGCCATGGTAATTCCAGCTCCAATAGCGTATATTTAAGTTGTTGCAGTTAAAAAGCTCGTAGTTGGACTTTGGGATGGGTCGGCCGGTCCGCCTTAGGTGTGCACCGGTCGTCTCGTCCCTTCTGCTAGCAATGCGCTCATTGCCTTAACTGGCCGGGTCGTGCCTCCGGCGCTGTTACTTTGAAGAAATTAGAGTGCTCAAAGCAAGCCTACTGTCACGTGCTTAGAGTTTTGGGGTCCCCCTCCCCTTAGGTACTATGCCTAGAGCCAAGCCCCATGAGTCACATTGAACGGGTTCTAACAGATATATCCTTTGGTTTTAGGTATTTCAGCTGCTCTGGACCTTGTGTTTCGATGTTTATACTTGCCGACTCTGTGGAAAGGCGTATCTCAGCCCTAACTTCCGGGGTTAGGAGCTGGACAGGGCGTCTACTGTGCGCGCTCCGTCTCAGTTGGTATCAGAGCCAGCCGGTCATTCTCCCTTGAACAGGCGATGATTTTGTGGTGTGTTAGGGATTCCGAGTGCTTGCGGGGTTGTACTCATCCCCCTGGATGGATTCGAGCGCGGGGTCTCTCTATCCAGTTTTGAGGGCGGTCTATGGGTACGGGACCGTCCCTCCTTCAGGCAACAGCTAGGTGGGCCTGCCTTTTTGCGGAGAGCCATACTGCTTGTTTTGGGAGGCGTCATGCATTGGTGCATGGCATGACCCAATGCAGCGTTCCCTCATTTTGTGGGTGACAGGTTTTAGTGGGCATAACCTGATCGTCCATGGTGCGTCGTCCGTCTATTCGTGACCGTCTGGTTTCTTGGTAGGCAATCGTCTTGCGCTTTCGAAGATGTCATATCTCTAGTTCGTTGGCAAGTGAGTTGTGTGGAGGAAGTCCTGCAGTTGGGTACCGCGGTTTGTGGTGTTAGGGTGTTGGCTAGTGCCTTGCTCGTTGGCCTATGTGCATGTCGTGGCAACGGGTGAAGTCCGCAACGAGGGCGTTTGCAGATTGTGTAACACCCCGATCCCTCTCGAGACCGGGAGTTCTATCAATTGATCTAATCACAACCCAATTCCAAACCCGGGCATAATTTTCAGGAAAAACAGACAGAGTCTCCCCTGTTTCTAGGTGAAAAGCAAACCTGCGACAGCATATAAGTGGACCAATACCATGTCCAAACATTCAACCACCTCAAGGCCATCTGAGCCTTGAGCTCACAACAAGCAATCACAAGCAAATATACATACATTTCCAATTTAAAAGCTAACCTATCTGTTTTCATTTTTGACAAGTACATTCAAACTAGACAATTAAACCATACTAAGCTACTGCATAAAATAAACTATCATGTCATTCTAATTCTTTTCCTTGGGACATTACAAACATGCATTGAAGTTAAGCTATGCTAACTGATTACATAACTAGCTTATCGATTTACCTCAACTATTTAGCTAATTTAGATTCATTTCTTTTAACAAAAAATACATACAACATATGAAAACATATATCTTTACAACTTTGACACTCAAGCCACATAGGCACGCAAGACAACTCTTCAGGCACGAACTTTCACGAAATCACGAACTTTCCAGCTAACATGACATTTCCTGAAATATGGTGGTGAGGAGTGAGTATACACAACACGTATACTCAGTGAGGGCGAGACAGATATCGAGTTGGAGAGAAAGAAAGTCGTGCAATGCAAATAGACACAGCTAAGCAATAAAATCAATAAGAAAGCATTCAATACAAACGACAATATATTAAACATTCAAGAAAGCATTAACACAACCATTCAAAGCTATACCACACTCTGAAGGCTATGGTTCACTCTTACGAGCAATATACCATTTCACGAGCGATACATCAATCTCGAGCTTGATGTTGACAACGATGACAATAAGCGCGCAACCACCTTATAACACCAGTTTGGAATATCCTGGGAGTAACCATCAATTCTACGACCCAAATCTCCCTGGGAGGCAACCCAAGTGAGAAAGGGAATAGGACACGGAGCTAGGGCAACCAACACTGGCAACCCAAGGCTACCCAGAGAGGCCCATCACACCGCCCTGACACTATGCAATGCAAGACTCGATACAAGGCGATAAACGAGCGATAGCACAACAATACAGATTAGAGGCAACAACCAAGATATCAAGCATTATTAATCAAATAAGCAACAAGAACAACACCAATAAACATTATCAAGCAATAATAAGTATTCTATAGGCAATATAAGCATTCTATAAGCAATATAAGCATTAACAAAAATTCTACAAGCAAGACTCTACGAAAACCAACAAAAACACAAAATGACCCCAACTTACCAAACGCTACTACTTCCAAACGAGCCACGAGTTTTGGAAACCGACTTCACCAATCCTCCTAGGTCACCATAAGGCACGTCTAAAGACCCCGAAACCTTACTATACCCTAGAATTCACGCAAAGCCCCGATTTCCCCCTTTGCTCGTTTGAACTACAACTACCTCAACCGATTACCCAACCAATGCCACAACTGTACCAAAAGTGCTTCCATGACGTACCTCAACAATGCCTTCACGCAAATCGAGAAAATTCCAAACTTGACCGAAACGACCCCGACTTTCACCATTGCATTTTTCTCATTTTTTCCATTACGCAACCTAAACAAATCATGCATTTAGGCATTCTAGCATACCTAGCATCTTTTCACATCAATAGACAGCATAACAACGCAACTTTATCATTTTAACATTCATGAAATACTATTCAACTAACAATTTATATTTCAATTTCAATATTCAACCGCAGAAAATGTTAAAAAGCTATAAATAGGTGTTCTACGATTGCTAGGGAACATACTTTAAGCCTTAAATTAATTAAAACAACAATATACGGATAAAATCCAAAAATCAAAGGTAATCACAAAATATTCAAATGCACAAATAACGATGAAACCCTCACCTTAGACACTCCTAGACGCTAGAAAGACAACGTTGAATGGCCTGGAAATGATCCTAAGCAAGCTCAAGTGATGATTTGTTGATTTGTTTTGAAATTTTTTTCTTTCTTTTTCTCTTTCTTTTCCTCATGGCTTCAAGCCTTTCTTCTTTGTTTTTTTCGTTTGCATTCTGCTTATTTAGAAAAAAAAAATGACAAGAAGTCAAAGGTCAAAGATTCGGTCAACCCGCTAAACCAAAACAGCTATGCGTGACCTTACGAAAACGGCCATGACTTCTTCTAGAAAACTCCAATTCACGAACGGTTTGAAGCCTGAGAAACTAGACTCATAGAGCTTTCCAACCATATATAATTTTCTACCTAACTCTTCCCCAATTGGTTCAGATTTAATTCCAAAGTTGACCCAAAATTTGACTAACTTAACATTGCATTTTTTTATTTCTAATCCCAAGTTTGCCCTTTATTAAACATTTCAAAAAAATCCCACCTTGTCCTAGTTGGTCAATGTAGATGAAAAGTCAACTAGTTTGGTCAAAGAAGGTGAAAGGTCAATAAAATGCAATTTAAATGAACTTTAAATGCTATTAAATATATGCCAGGTTCGGGGTATCACATCCTTCCCCCTTTAAAACAATTGTGTCCTCGCAATTCTTCTTCCAATAGAACTCTGCATCCACTGAAATCCAACTATGACTAATCTTCTTCAGCTGCTGTGCAAGTATATTAATCAAGATAACCAATAGGGAAGTTTAAGAATAAATTCCAAGTAGTAATGCCGAATAAAGGCTCAAATGTAGATACCGCACAAGAATCCTGTTGACATGAATACCGAAAAAGAATAAAATTCCAACCAAAAGCGCCGAGATAATACCAATAAAGACTAAAGCAAAGATACTGTAGATGTCATTAATACCACACAATAACGACAAGAAGAATACCCCACGCACGAATCTCCAATAGAAGTCTAACTTTTACTGCCCGAGAATCCCCAAGAAAAAAAGCCAAATAAAGGCCCAATCAAAGGTTCCATCTAGAGGTCCAAAGAATTACCCCGCTGGTCATGAATTTCATAGAAGAATTCCCTGTTAAGAGTTCTGGAGAAAATACTAAGAAACCCAATCAAATATACTTCAAAAGTTCCAAAGAAGCCTTCCAAACAATAACCCATAGGACAACCAATTAGATTCTGAGTATCGCTATCAAATGTTGAGAAGAAGGTCTAAGGAATAGTAGAGAAAATATAATGTGCCCAATAAGACAATCAAGTTGAATAACAAACATAGCTTCCTAGATGGATGAAAACTCCAAGGATAAACACCGAACTGGTGAACAATATACCGAAACCAAACTCTGAGGCCTCTTCACTGTTTGCCAAGTGAGAACTTCATACAACCTTGTTAATAAGGAAAATACCAATAGAACGCCTAATAAGAATTTCAAAGAATACCATACGTAGTATTATACAATAAGTCTGATAGGAACTCCAAATACCAAACCTACTGAGGAACACTGAAAAAAAAGATATCCAAAACAATGCTCCAATAAGAAAGTAGCCAAGTTTGCCCAATAAGTAAATACTAAATAATTGGCCACTGAGAATTCCATAAAATACCATTGAAGAATTTCCAATCAGGGATGCCAGTATCACACCAATAAAGATTGAGACACATATACCATAGATAATACTGTGCCGTAAGGCCGATTGAAATCCCATTAAGAAAACCAAAGAATGCTCCAAAGAATAATCAAATAAAACCCCAAGAGAAAGCTACTCTTCACAACTGTTAAGCACAGAGAAGGACCATAGAGATTTGCCAATAACCGAGCTCCAAAAGCAAACACCAATTCCCAAATAAAGGCTAGTAAAATGCCATTCATTTCCGGCCAATCCATACACCTTGAAAAGCCAGCGGTGAACCACTTTCTTCAGGGGAGGAAGATGACTTACTTACCATTTCAATAGGACATGTATGAATGCCAATATATCACAGTTATACATATGCCTTAAGCTATTATGCTAGCAAGTTTACAAAATAGTTTATTCAACAAAGTCTCTCAATCACGACAATCAAGTCAAGCACAACATATTCAATTCAAATCACGGCATAGCTAATTCAAGACATTTCAATACACACATTACAAGCAATACTTGAAGCAAATAACAATTCACGAGGTCGATTAAATTCACGAGGTCGATTCGATAGGTCAATTCAATGCACAACTAGACACTTCACTTACTTGAGAAACATTTAACACATAACACATAACTATATCACATAGGTGCATACTTTCAAGTCAAGACACACTTAACAAGCACATATTCAAGGGTCGCTACCCACCAGACCGAGGACCCTGTCCCGACTTATGAGCTAGACAAGCTCTGATACCACCTGTAACAACCCGATCCTTCTCGAGACCGGGAGTTCTAACAATCAATCTATTCACAACCCAATTCCAAACCCGGGCATAGTTTTCAGGAAAAACGGACGGAGTCTCCCCTATTTCTAGGCGAAAAGCAAACCTACGACAGCATATAAGTGGACCAATACCATGTCCAAACATTCAACCACCTCAAGGCCATTCGAGCCTTGAGCTCACAACAAGCAATCACAAGCAAATATACATACATTTCCAATTTAAAAGCTAACCTATCTCTTTTCATTTTTGACAAGTACATTCAAACTAGACAATTAAACCATACTAAGCTACTGCATAAAATAAACTATCATGCCATTCTAATTCTTTTCCTTGGGACATTACAAACATGCATTGAAGTTAAGCTATGCTAACTGATTACATAACTAGCTTATCGATTTACCTAAACTATTTAGCTAATTTAGATTACATTTCTTTTAACAAAAAATACATACAACATATGAAAGCATATATCTTTACAACTTCGACACTCAATCCACATAGGCACGCAAGACAACTCTTCAGGCACGAACTTTCACGAAATCACGAACTTTCCAGCTAACATGACATTTCCTGAAATATGGTGGTGAGGAGTGAGTATACACAACACGTATACTCAGTGAGGGCGAGACAGATATCGAGTTGGAGAGAAAGAAAGTCGTGCAATGCAAATAGACACAGCTAAGCAATAAAATCAATAAGAAAGCATTCAATACAAACGACAATATATTAAACATTCAAGAAAGCATTAACACAACCATTCAAAGCTATACCACACTCTGAAGGCTATGGTTCACTCTTACGAGCAATATACCATTTCACGAGCGATACATCAATCTCGAGCTTGATGTTGACAACGATGACAATAAGCGCGCAACCACCTTATAACACCAGTTTGGAATATCCTGGGAGTAACCATCAATTCTACGACCCAAATCTCCCTGGGAGGCAACCCAAGCGAGAAATGGAATAGGACAAGGAGCTAGGGCAACCAACACTGGCAACCCAAGGCTACCCAGAGAGGCCCATCACACCGCCTTGACACTATGCAATGCAAGACTCGATACAAGGTGATAAACGAGCGATAGCACAACGATACAGATTAGAGGCAACAACCAAGATATCAAGCATTATCAATCAAATAAGCAACAAGAACAACACCAATAAACATAATCAAGCAATAATGAGTATTCTATAGGCAATATAAGCATTCTATAAGCAATATAAGCATTAACAAACATTCTACAAGCAAGACACTACGAAAACCAACAAAAACACAAAATGACCCCAACTTACCAAACGCTACTACTTCCAAACGAGCCACGAGTTTTGGAAACCGACTTCACCAATCCTCCTAGGTCACCATAAGGCACGTCTAAAGACCCCGAAACCTTACTATACCCTAGAATTCACGCAAAGCCCCGATTTCCCCCTTTGCTCGTTTGAACTACAACTACCTCAACCGATTACCCAACCAATGTCACAACTGCACCAAAAGTGCTTCCATGACGTACCTCGACAATGCCTTCATGCAAATCGAGAAAATTCCAAACTTGACTGAAATGACCCCGACTTTCACCAATGCATTTTTCTCATTTTTTCCATTACGCAACCTAAACAAATCATGCATTTAGGCATTCGAGCATACCTAGCATCTTTTCACATCAATAGACAGCATAACAATGCAACTTTATCATTTCAAGGGTTTACTATTCATGAAATACTATTCAACTAACAATTTATATTTCAATTTCAATATTCAACCCCAGAAAATGTTAAAAAGCTATAAATACGTGTTCTACGATTGCTAGGGAACATACTTTAA
>CM075766.1:22080370-22097870 GCA_037974665.1 Ehretia macrophylla
GAAGGTGCGCGCCGCATGATGGTGCATGCATTTGGCCCGCATGGCATACAAAAGTGCACGGATGGGGCCCCCATACAGCATGATGGTATGCGCATGGGGCCCCTATGCCTCACGATGGTGTGTGCATCGTGCGTGCATGCCGCACAATAGTGCGCGCATGTGGCCCGCTGGTGGCATAAAGGTGCGCGCATGGGGCGCCTGTGCCGCACGAGGTTACGCGAAAAGGGCACCCATGCCGCACGAAGGTGCGCGCAAGGCCCTTGCTGCACAAAGGTGCACACATCGGGCGCGCATGCCACATGAAAGTGCATGTATGGGGCGCCCATGCCGCATGGTGGTGCATCCATGGGTCGCCCAAGCCGCACGATGGTATGCGCAAGGGCGGTGAATGTCTCATGATGGTGTGCGCATGTGGCCCATATGCTGCACGAAGGTCCGGGTATGGGACGTCCATGCCGTACGATGGTGCATGCATCAGGCGCGCATGCCGCATGATGGTTAACGCATGTGTCCCCCTTGCCACATGATGGTGCGCGAATCGGGTGCGCATAGCACACGATTGTGCCAGTATGTGGCCCGCATGCTGCACGAAGGTGCGCGCAAGGGGCGCCTATGCCTCACGATGGTGTGTGCATCATGCGCGCATGCCGCACAATGGTGCGCGCTTGTGGCCCGCAGGTGGCATAAAGGTGCGCGCATGGGGCGCCTGTGCTGCACGAGGTTACGCGCAAAGGGCACCCATGCCGCACGAAGGTGTGCGCAAGGGGCACCCTTGCTACACGAAGGTGCACACATCGGGCGCGCATGCCACACGAAGGTGCATGCATGGGGCGCCCATGCCGCATGGTGGTGCATCCATGGGTCGCCCAAGCTGCACGATAGTACGCGCAAGGGCGGTGCATGTCTCATGATAGTGCGCGCATGTGGCCCACATGCTGCACGAAGGTTCGCGTATGGGACGTCCATGCCGTACGATGGTACATGCATCAGGCGCGCATGCCGCATGATGGTGCACGCATGTGTCCCCCTTGCCGCATGATGGTACGCGAATCGGGTGCGCATAGCACACGATTGTGCCAATATGTGGCCCGCATGCTGCACGAAGGTGCGCGCAAGAGGCGCCTATGCCTCACGATGGTGTGTGCATCGTGCGCGCATGCCGCACAATAGTGCGCACATGTGGCCCGCATGTGGCATGAAGGTGCGCACATAGGGCGCATGTGCCGCACGATGTTGCGCGCATGGGGCGCGCATACTGTACGATGGTCCGCGCAAGTAGTGTGCGCGAGGCGCTCAAGGGGCGTTATTGGATCACTGTTGAGGCACGGCTGGGGCACTATAAGGGTATGCTTGGGGGATGATGAGGGATGTTGGGGGATGGCTTTGGCACTACTATGGGACGTTGGAGACGAAGGACAATGTTAAGCATTCGTGGGTATTGGGCGTGTGGAATGTATGATGACACAAAAGTGGACATTGATGTCCTTTTACAAGTGATTTCCGAATCTATGAAGTGGTCTTAACCTTTCCCTTGTCCGAAAAATAGTTCGTCATATTTATGAGGCGAATTAGATTAATCGGGTTCCCAATCCTTCCAAAAAAAAAATTTAACGACAAATATCATGTTAACAAATTAATTTATGAATTAATATAAATTTTCCTAAATTTTCTTGTATTTTTTCTAATTTTTCCCTATTTTTCGTAATTTTTAAATATTAAAAATTATTTTTTTGAAAAAAAATATTTTTGAATATCATTTAATAAATTAATGTATGAATTAATATAAAATTTTCTGAATTTTCTACTATTTTTTCTAATTTTTTCCTATTTTTGCAATTATTAAATATTAAAAAATATTTTTTTACAAAAAAATAATCTTGAAGCATTTGGATATCATATGCTATCAATAAGGAACAAGTTGGGTACGAAGATCATGCCATATGGGACCTTTTATAGTGTAAAACACCCATTATGAATCTCTGGCAAAATTTAAGCTATTGTTGTCACTTGGGTTATTGCATCTAAATGTACTATAGGGGGGATATGTGGTGTTAAGCCCTCTGGTCGAGGTCTATGCAAGGGGACGTTGTGGGCATTTTGTGGCATATTGTGGGCTATATCGTGGGCTATATTGTGGGAGCGAATGCATACCAAGTGAATCACGCCTAGGTATTGAATTGCATACCCGTGCATTGGGGCCATGCCACCCTCGCTCCGCGTCCCCCCGCATGTCCCTCGGCACTGCACCAGGATGGCTAATGAGGAACGTGGTAGCTTCCTTAGCCCCTCATTATCCATCTTGGTGCCACAACACCGTCGACATCATTGGGATGGCTAATGAGGGGGCGAGTGGTTGCCCAAGCACAAAACTAGCCATCCCTGTGCCGCTGGTTAGGTACACGTTGGGGGATATTCCCGTCCCCCGACGTGTCATTGGCCTTGCGCGATGTGCGAATTGCCTAGCACACGAAGCCATCTCCATTGCCGAGTGGATGCGCGTGACCATGGTCTAGTGTCGTGGTGATCCAAGCACCGTGTGGGCTTGGGTGGCTCTTGGGGGACGATGCGGGCAAGCATGATGTACGAATTGCCTAGCACACGTGGTATTGGCTTTCGTTAACCAACAACTCGAGCGTTCCGATGAGACGATTGTTGATGCTTCAATGTCATGGCGATCCAAGCACCAAGTGGCCTTGAAGTTGTCCCCCGGTGGATCCTGACATACCTGTGCGATGCGCAAATCGCCTAGCACACGACCCATGGTCCTTGCTGAGTTGTAATGCGACATATGTGGTCTAGTGTCACGGCGATTCAAGTATCGCGTGGGCAGGAAGGTAGTTTGCTTGTTCCGTTCCGTGCATACAGGTGCATACAGGGGGATGATGGGGGGCATGCGTGATGCACGAATCGCCTAGCACACGTGGCATTGGCTTTCGTTAAGCAACAACACGAGCGTTGCAATGAGACGATTGATGATGCTTCAATGTCGTGGATATCCAAGAACCATGCGGCCTTGAAGCTGTCCCCTGGTTGTTTGATGGTATCTACTCCTCGGATAATCGTAGTAATTCTAGAGCTAATACGTGCAACAAACCCTGACTTCTGGAAGGGATGCATTTATTAGATAAAAGGATGACGCGGGCTTTGCCCGTTGTTGTGATGATTCATGATAACTCAACGGATCGCACGGACCTTGAGCCAGCGACGCATCATTCAAATTTTTGCCCTATCAACTTTCGATGGTAGGATTGTGGCCTACCATGGTGGTGACGCGTGATGGAGAATTAGGGTTCGATTCCAGAGAAGGAGCCTGAGAAACGGCTACCACATCCAAGGAAGGCAGCAGGCGCGCAAATTACCCAATCTTGACACGGGGAGGTAGTGACAATAAATAACAATACTGGGCTAAAGAGTTTGGTAATTGGAATGAGTACAATCTAAATCGCTTAACGAGGATCCATTGGAAGGCAAGTCTGGTACTAGCAGCCTCGGTGATTCTATCTCTAATAGCGTATATTTAAGTCGTTGCAGTTAAAAAGCTCGTAGTTAGACTTTGGGATGGGTCAGCCGGTCCACCTTAGGTGTGCACCGGTCGTCTCGTCCCTTCTCTCGGCAATACGCTTCTGACCTTAATTGGCCTGGTCGTGCCTCCTACACTGTTACTTTGAAGAAATTAGAGTGCTCAAAGCAAGCCTACGCTTTGTATACATTAGCATGGGATAACATTATAGGATTTCGATCCTATTGAGTTGGCCTTCGGGATCGGAGTAATAATTAATAGGGACAGTCGGGGGCATTCGTATTTCATAGTCAAAGGTAAAATTCTTAGATTTTCGAAAGACGAACAACTGCGAAAGCATTTGCAAAGGATGTTTTCATTACTCAAGAATGAAAGTTGGGGGCTCGAAGTTGATCAGATACCGTCCTAGTCTCAACCATAAATAATGCCAACTAGGGATCGGCGGATGTTGCTTTTAGGACTCTGCCGGTACCTTATGCGAAATCAAAGTTTTTGGGTTCCAGGGGGAATATGGTCGCAAGGCTGAAACTTAAAGGAATTGACGGAAGGGCACCACCAGGTGTAGAGACCGCGGCTTAATTTGACTCAACAGGGGGAAACTTACCAGGTCCAGACATAGTAAGGATTGACAGACTGAGAGCTCTTTCTATATTCTATGGGTGGTGGTGCATGGCCGTTCTTAGTTGGTGGAGCGATTTGTCTAGTTAATTCCATTAACGAACAAGACCTCAGCCTACTAACTAGCTATGCGAAGGTATCTCTCCACAGCTAGCCTCTTAGAGGGGCTACGGCCTTTTAGGCCGCAGAAGTTTGAGGCAATAACAGGTATGTGATGCCCTTAGATGTTCTGGGCCGCACGTATGCTACACTGATGTATTCAACGAGTCTATAGCCTTGGCCGACAGGCCCAGGTAATCTTTGAAATTTCATCGTGATGGGGATAGATCATTGCAATTGTTGGTCTTGAACGAGGAATTCCTAGTAAGCGTGAGTCATCAGCTTGTGTTGACTACGTCCCTGCCGTTTGTACACACCGCCCGTCGCTTCTACCGATTGAATGATCCGGTGAAGTGTTCAGATCGTGGCGATGTGGGCGGTTCGTTGCCTGTGACATCGCGAGAAATCCACTAAACCTTATCATTTTGAGGAAGGAGAAGTCGTAACAAGGTTTCCGTAGGTGAACCTGCGGAAGGATCATTGTCGAACCCTGCGAAGGCAGAACGACTTGCGAACCCGTTTAAACGATGCGAGGCTAACGCGGGGGAGGCGGCTCGTTCCCAGCCCGCGTGTCAGTCCCGCGTCCGGGTGAACTCCTCACAAACAATAAACCCCAGTGCGGAATGTGCCAACGAAAATGAAAAATGGGGGCCAACCTATCCCTGCCCCGTCCGCGGTGTACCGGGTTAGGCCTCGATCCTTTACAAAACAAAAATGACTCTCGGCAACGGATATCTCAGCTCTCGCATCGATGAAGAACGTAGCAAAATGCGCTACTTGGTGTGAATTGCAGAATCCCGTGAACCATCGAGTCTTTGAACGCAAGTTGCGCCCGAAGCGGTCAGGTGGAGGGCACGTCTACCTGGGCATCACGCATCGTGTTGCCCTCTACCCCGAGCCCCAACACTGGGTCGCCAGGTCCGTGATGGGGGCGGATTGTCGCCTCCCATCTCTCGAGGCGCGATTGGCCGAAATGCTAGTCCGGCGCGACGGACGTCATGACAAGTGCTGGTTGGTCCATTCAACTCGCAAGTTGTCGTGCGTCGTCCCGTCGAGCATGCGGGACTGAAGATAAACCCTCCAGCGCCATGCGCTACGACCGCGACCCCAGGTCAGGCAGGATTATCCGCTGAGTTTAAGCATATGAATAAGTGGGGGAAAAGAAACTTACAAGGATTCCCTTAGTAACAGCGAGCGAATCGGGAACAGCCCAGCTTGAGAATTGAGCGGCTCCGCCGTTCGAATTGTAGTCTGGAGAAGTGTCCTCAGCAGTGGACTAGGCCTAAGTCCCCTAGAAACGGGCGCAAGAAAAGGTGACAGCCCCTTCGTGCCCAGACCCTCTCGCACCACGAGGCGCTGTCGGCGAGTCGGGTTGTTTGGGAATGCAGCCCTAAGCGGGCGGTAAATTCCGTCCAAGGCTAAATACGGGCGAGAGACCAATAGCGAACAAGTATCGCGAGGGAAAGATGAAAATGACTTTGAAAAGAAGGTCAAAGAGTGCTTGAAATTGTCAGGAGAAAAGCGGATGGGGGTCGTCTGCGCACTCCCAATGCTGGCCTGCGGGCTCCCCATTCGACCTATCTTGAAACAGGAACCAAGGAGTCTGACATGTATACGAGTCAACGGATACGTAAACCCGCAAGGCGCAAGGAGGCTGATTGGTGGGATCCCCCCCGGGGGGTGCACCGCTAACCGACATTGATCTTTTGAGAAGGGTTCGAGTGCGACCATACCTGTCGGGACCTGAAAGATGGTGAACTATGCTTCAGTGCGGCGAAGCCAGAGGAAACTCTGGTGGAGGCCCGCATCGATACTGTCATGCAAATCGTTCCTATCGGGACCTGAAAGATGGTGAACTATGCTTCAGCGCGGCGAAGCCAGAGGAAACTCTGGTGGAGGCCCGCATCAATACTGTCATGCAAATCGTTCGTCTGACTTAGGTATAGGGGAGAAAGACTAATCGAACCATCTAGTAGCTGGTTCCCTCCGAAGTTTCCCTCAGGATAGCTGGAGCTCGCGTGCAAGTTCTATCGGGTAAAGCCAATGATTAGAGGCATCGGGGGCGCAACGCCCTCGACCTATTTTCAAACTTTAAATAGGTAGGACGGTGCGGCTGCTTCATTGAGCAGCGCCACGGAATCAACAACCCAAGTAGGCCATTTTTGGTAAGCAGAACTGGCGATGCTGGATGAACCGGAAGCCGAGTTATGGTGCCCAACAACGCTAACCTAGATCCCACAAGGGGTGTTGGTCTATTAAGACAGCAGGATGGAAGAACACCGCACGTCACGCGGTGTCCGGTGCGCCCCCGACAGCCCTTGAAAATTCGGAGGACTGAGTGTCGTCTACGCCCGGTCGTACTCATAATCGCATCAGGTCTCCAAGGTGAACAGCCTCTGCTCAATGGAACAATGTAGGCAAGGGAAGTCGATAAAATGGATCCATAACTTTGGGAAAAGGATTGGCTCTGGGGGCTGGGCACAGGGGTCCCAGTCCCGAACCCGTCGGTTGTCGGCGGACTGCTCGAGCTGCTCCTGTGGCGAGAGAGGGTCGCTACGTGCCGGTCAGTGGACGAACTGGGAACGGCTCCCTCGGGGTCCTTCCCCGGGCTTCGAATAGCTAGCTCAGAACTGGTACGGACCAGGGGAATCCGGCTGTTTAATTAAAACAAAGCATTGCGATAGTCCCTGCGGATGCTCACACAATGTGATTACTGCCCAGTGCTCTGAATGTCAAAATGAAGAAATTCAACCAAGCGCGGGTAAATGGCGGGAGTAACTATGAATCTCTTAAAGTAGCCAAATGCCTCGTCATCTAATTAGTGACGCGCTTGAATGGATTAACGAGATTCCCACTGTCCCTATCTACTATCCATCAAAACCACAACCAAGGGAACGGGCATGGCAGAATCAGCGGGGAAAGAAGATTCTATTGAGCTTGACTCTAGTCTGACTTTGTGAAATGACTTGAGTGGTGTAGGATAAGTGGGAACCAAAAGGCGAAAGTGAAATACCACTACTTTTAACATTATTTTACTTATTCCATGAATCGGAGGCAAGGCATTGCCCCTCTTTTTGGACCCAAGGCTCACTCTGCAGGCCGATCCGGGTGGAAGACATTGTCAGGTGGGGAGTTTGGCTGGGGCGGCACATCTGTTAAATGATAACACAAGTGTCCTAAGATGAGCTCAACGAGAATAGAAATCTCGTGTGGAACAGATGGATAAAAGCTTGTTTGATTCTGATTTCCAGTACGAATATGAACCGTGAAAGCGTGGCCTAACGATCCTTTAGACCTTCGAAATTTTAAGCTAGAGGTGTCAGAAAAGTTACCACAGGGATAACTGGCTTGTGGCAGCCAAGCGTTCATAGCGACGTTGCTTTTTGATCATTCGATGTCGGCTCTTCCTATCATTGTGAAGCATAATTCACCGAGTGTTGGATGTTCACCCACCAATAGGGAACGTAAGCTGGGTTTAGACCATTGTGAGACAGGTTAGTTTTACCCAACTGATGACAGTGTCGTAATAGTAATTCAACCTAGTACGAGAGGAACCGTTGATTCGCACAATTGGTCATCGCGCTTGGTTGAAAAGCTAATGGTGCGAAGCTACCGTGCGCTAGATTATGACTGAACGCCTCTAAGTCAGAATCCTGGCTAGAAGCGACACGCTCGCCCGCCGCCCGTTCACCGACCCACAGTAGGGGCCTCCGGTCCCCAAGGGCACGTGTCGTTGGCAAAGCCATCGCGACGGAAGCATCGCGCCGGCCGCCTTGAAGTACAATACCCATCGAGCGGCGGGCAGAATCCTTTGCAGATGACTTAAATACGCGACGGGGTATTGTAAGCGGCAGAGTTGCCTTGCTGCCATGATCCACTGAGATTTAGCCTTTTGTCGCTCCGATTCGTCCCTCCCCCTTCCCTCCACCTAACTCCACCCATTCCACAATCCAATCCCATCCCATTATATCAACCAACACTATTTCTCCCAAACTAACCAAGAGGTTCGACGGCCCATGTTGCCCCCCAAGTATGTCTCCATGTGCTTAAGTAACTCATAAGTTCTAACCCAAGTGCCGACGCATGAATGCCCAAGTGTTGCCAAGTTCTCTGCGCCCAAGTCCGAATAACATTAGCCCAAGTTAGTTTGCCACGCTCGCTGCCTGCTATAGTACTGCCCCAAGTGTCATGGTTTCGAGGCAACAATAATGCCCAATTATGCCCAAGTGCTATGTGCTATGCCCAAGGATGGCCAAGTGCTATGTGCTATGCCCAAGGATTCCTAAGTGTCGACGTCATAAGTTTTAAGTGTCGACGCGTAATGCCCAAGTGCTATACCCAAATGCTATGCCCAATGATGCCCAAGTGTCGACGTCATAAGTTTTAAGTGTCGACGCGCGAGTGGATGCCCAAAGTGCTATACCCAAGTGCTATGTGCTATGACCAATGATGCCCAAGTGCTATGTGTTATGCCCATTGATGCCCAAGTACAAAGAGGCACCCAAGCTCTATGCCCAAGTGCTATGTGCACCCAAGTGTTATGCCCAATGATGCCTAAGCACTATGTGTTATGCCCAAGTGCTAACGGACCCACTGTCAGCCGACCCCGCCTTTCACCTCGAGTGCCCAAGTGTTAGACAGCTTATGCTTGCTTCGTAAGAGATGGCAAAAAAATTTGAATCTGACCTTGTGTGCTGCCGGCCCGCCGAGGTGCCTAACGTTCTTCCCTTAGCATTAACGGTGACTGAGGTTATGTTGCCCATTTCTTCGGCATGGCTGGGCACTTTGGTGAACGGTTGCGGCAAGACTGTCCACAGTGTTGCACGACGGCGCTCGATTGGCCCTTGGATGGGGCACATACTTGGGGCCTCGGATGGGGCACGCACATGGCCTCGGATGAGCTACAGCTTGGCACGCAATTGGGGCATGGCTTGGAAAGGTTGTCGCATAGTGGGATTGTGCATCAGGCACGACAGGGCAAGCACTTGGGCAACGATGCCACACGAAGGTACGCACATGAGGTGCCCATGCCGCACGAAGGTGCGGGCATGGGGCAATCGTCCTGCATGAAGATGGGCACATAGGGCGCCTGTGCAGCGCGATAGTGTGCGCATGTGGCCCTCATGTTGAACGAAGGTGCGCGCATGGGGCATCCATAACGCACGATGGTGCTCGCATGTGGCCCGCATACAGCACAAAGGTGCGCGCATGGGGTGGCCATGCCGCACGAAGGTGCGCTCATGGGGCACCCATGCTGCACGATGGTATGCGTATGGGGCGCCCATGCCGCACAGTAGTAGGCACATGCCACTCGAAGGTATGCATGCCGCACGATGGTTCCTGCATTTGGCCCGCATGCCTCCCGAAGATGCGCGCATTGAGCGCCCATGCCGCACGAATGTGCGCGCATTAGGTGCCCATGCGGCACGATGGTGTGTGCATGGGGTGTCACGCCCCAACCCAATCTATGGAGGTTAGACGAGGGTGTGATCTAATCAATTACCATTTCACATACTTAATCATTTGTTAAGATTTAACACTTAACGTTAGCCTAGAACTCCAAAAGATTTTAAAAAAAACTCGGCAGCAGGGCGGCTGTATTTAGGACCTTTTGGTTTGACCTAATTTCTAAGCGCCTCAATTATACCAATCATTAATCCAATTCCATTAAGGACTCCTATTTTGTCATTATTTGATATGCCTGCTAGTTTATCTCGAAAGTCTTGTTTGATTTATAAGCCTAGCACGATGACTATATCCTATTTACTTGTCAATTCCTATGGCGCAAGTACCTGTTGATCTTTAGCTTACTATTGAGCACCTAGGTGAAATTAGATAGAGTTACTTCATTTGATTCTTCACCTAGTGATTGAGTTGCCTATGATAGTTACTAAATCAAAATAGTGAAAGCAACCCATAAGATAGAGTGTTCGTCTAGTCATAATCGGTACAAGCCAAAATTAGACCCCAAATTACAACGGGGGTCATTTACAACAACAACAAACAACACAAGAAATAGTCATCAAAACAAA
This sequence comes from Ehretia macrophylla, assembly GCA_037974665.1. Lineage (NCBI taxonomy): Eukaryota > Viridiplantae > Streptophyta > Magnoliopsida > Boraginales > Ehretiaceae > Ehretia > Ehretia macrophylla. Next base: position 22,090,640 of record CM075766.1, read on the forward strand.
CATAACATTCACAAAATAGCCACAGTCAAGCAAGGCACGTAAGGCATGCAATCATTCCAAGGAGTCATCAACATATACATTCTCCTCGAGTACCTATTCCTGATCTTCTTCACCTGTGATTATAAAAGAGGGCGAGTCCTTATGAACTCAGCGAGGGGGAACGAGAGATAATGTTTTGAAACTCTTTTCCGGTTAATCTCATGAAAATCCCTTTTTGAAAACATATCACGTATTAAAAATAATAAAGTACGCAAAGTATAAGAATCAAATTGAACAACAGATACAATTACCAATCATTTCAAGGATACGGTGAGCATTTGCTCTTAAGTTCAATCGGTGAGCATTTGATCTCAATATCATTTTTGATAACAATTGTTGTGGCCGACTTCAATCATCGATTTACGCTCCCAATTGGGTGTACTCTGGATATACACTGAAATCCTACAACCCAACTCTCCGAGGGTGGAATGCCAAGCGAGAGAGGGAATTGGACCATGGTAGTCACGGGAGCACAGGCAAGCCCTATGCCACCCGACATTCGTGAAACGCTACTATGCCACAATGAAAGGTTGAAACCTCATATACAATGTACATTTATACCATTTAACAATTCACATTAGGAGGACAACAAAGTAGGTTGCCTCCGAGCAATTTCAAGATCATATATTGCCAAGTAAACGAACGAGGCATGCTTGACATGAAATTTCACTTTGTAGAATACATAGAGTTATATGAACATTAAACGGGAAGCCAAGTAACACATATAAATCAATTCATATAACTCATTTCGGGGTTCACGTATCAAGTATTAAGATTATACAAGCATGCAACGACGTTTATACGAGACCGGGTGCAAGAATAGCTCACTTATCAACATACAATCATCGGGAATCATATTTAGAGCTATAAGGACAATTATGGGCAGCCTATTAACCACACAATTAAACACATTTAACCATAGGATCATCTCTTAGCAAATAGTCATGAGCGCTAGGGCCTCAATTCCGTGCTTAGACATGCGATTAAGCAAACCATTCATCAATTAATGAATCCAAGCCATGCATCAACCAAATTAAGTAACCTCAACCAACCACAACAGCCTACACAACCTCTAAGTGCCACAATTCCAAGCATTCAATACCTCAAGCAAGCTCTCAACATGATTCAAAGCATATCACTAAGCAAAAACCACACTGCAATGGTCTGTTTTCCCACATTCAATTAGCCAAGCAATTAGTCTCCAATTTCAGTGAACCAAATTTCAATTTAAATCTTAATGAATGATTTAAATTTAGGAACGAACCTCGCTGCATTTGGAGTTCGGACATAGGAGTTATGGCCAAAACCGTGAGACTACGCAAAATTGTCCAGTTTTAGACATATTACGAGTTTTGCCATTTTTTAGGGTCTTAGAGTCATATTTAGCCTTAGCCTATTTCTGAAAAAAATGTCCAGAACTGCAAAATCTATCAATCAACCAATTTTTCCAGAAAAATGAGTTTGCATATCTCTAAGTTTCTAGCCAAAATCAAGCCATGCATGAGAAGATAGGCTCATATACACACATATACATCAACTAAAGAGGTAAATATAGCCGTATGAGAGCATGCATGTAAGCTTTGAAATCATTTAAAAGAGTTTAACCCTCACCTTAGCCTATTGATGGGTAAAGATGCACAAATGCTCTTGAAAATGCACAAAGGGGGCTTCTTCCTTGCTTTAGCCGAGAGATAGCTTGTTTTCCTGTAATTTCTAACTTAGTTAAAATTTGAGGAAGGTGTGCATGTGTGTGAAACCAAAAGAAATGGAAGAAAACTATCAAGACTTACCTTAGGCCGAAAATGAAGAGTTTTGAGAGCTTGTGTGCATTTTTCTTGCTTTGCTTGCTATGGTCGAGTCTCTTGGGATCCTTGAGAGCCTAGGTGAGTCTTAGAAGGTGAGTTTGAGCTATGGAGATTCAAGATGCAGCCATGGCCGAAAATGAGAGAGAAAGAGAGAGCTTGAGAGAATTTTTTAGAGAGTTGATGTTTGTGTGAGTATGTGTGTCGGCCTAGAGCTCTTCAAATTCTGAAATTGTGTCATCTTTTGGGCATTATTTGAATTGTTAACATGCTATGGTGATGTGGCCGAGAAAGGGGACTTGGGATAGGGTGCTTAGGAGTTTTTTTTTATGCATGATGCCTTGTGTTGTGTCATAGGTTTGTATAGGAGTATTTTTGAAATTGCAAAGCTTGTCAAAAGGCCTTGGTATAGCCTGCCCTATGAGCACCAAATATGAATCTTTTTGTCTTGTTTTCAGATTTATTTTATTGTAGGTTGATTGTGGTATTTGAGGTGCATGGATTTTGTAAATAGAATAAGGAATAAAGAATGTTTAGTGTTTAGTGAGTTTTCGTCATTTTGTGAGTTGACTTAGGATTAAAATATTACTAGTGGAGTTGTAGGATTATTTAATAGTCTAGTTCTTTGTGTAGGATGCTTTCTTGATTAGCGTGCAGGCATGCTTTCCTAAGTCTAAGGCACGCACTATGAGGTAAGACACAAACTACGAGACAAATGCATGTATTCCAAGTAAATGCACGCAACCCTAAATGAATGCACGTAATTCAAGATACAACTCTTAAACCTAGGGTAAAGCACACAGCTCAAGGTTAGGGCACACGAAACAAGGTAACGCAAGCTATTCGAGGTCGGGCCTTACATGGGGCGCCCATGTCGCACGATGGTAGGTGCATGTCGCTCGAAGGTGCGTGCATGGGAAGCCCATGCTGCACGAAGGTCGCACACGCAGGGCGCTCAAGGGGCACTGTTGGGGCACTATTGGGGCACAGCTAGGGCACTGTTGGGGCACGGCTGGGGCACTATGGGGGTACGCTTGGGGGACGATGGGGGATGTTGGGAGACAACTTTGGCACTGCTAGGGAACATTTGACACGACGGGCTATGTTAAGCATTCGTGGGTATTGGGCATGCAGAACGTATTATGACATAAATGTGGACATTGATGTCCTTTTACAAGTGGTTTCCGAATCTATGAAGTGGTCTTAACCTTTCCCTTGTCCGAATAATAGTTCGTCACTTTTGTGAGGCGAATAAGATTAATCGGGTTCCCAATCCTTTCAAAAAAAAATTTAAAGCCAAATATCATGTAAACAAATTAATTCATGAATTAATCTAAATTTTTCCAAATTTTCTAGTATTTTTTCTAATTTTTCTTATTTTAAATATTAAAAGTTAATTTTTCAAAAAAAATATTTTTCAATATCATTTAACAAATTAATGTACGAATTAATATAATTTTTTATGAATTTTCTACTATCCTATATGGGGCCTTTTATAGTGTAAACCACCCATTATGAATCTCTGGAAAAATGTACGCTACTGCTGTCACTTGGATTTTTGCATCTAAATGTACAATAGTGGGGTAAGTGGTGTCAAGCCCCCTGGTCGAGGTCCATGCGGGGGGTGTGATAACCCGAACTCGGCATGCATTTAATAGCACTTGATTGCATTTGATTAAATGTTTAATTAGTTAAATCATCTAATTTTCACTGTTTTGCTATTTCTTTTAGAAGAATTCGAAAATGATTTATATTAATTGATTAAAAGATTATTACCTATTTCTAATAATTGTAGTAATTGAATTTATTCTCTTGTGATTAATTAAGTGTCATCTTAAATGTTAATATCTAAATGCACTTGATTTCATGTTTATATTTATTTGTTCATTTGTAACTTAACATTAACTTCATAATTCTTTAAAATATTCTAGAAATAGTTAAATTAATTATTTTAAATGAATATTGATTACTTTGAATGTTTTGATTATTTTAATAATTGGTTTTGGTTGTCTTGCATTAAAATCACTCGGTTTTCAAATAAATAAGAAAAGTAACTCCGAGACGGAGTGAATTTTAAACTATTCTACTATTCTACTTTTCAAAGAATTAAAGTTTTATATTATTGCTCATCACTTTATTAGCGATCGATTATTGACCGTTCGATCGTAGCTTTTCAAAAACGAGAGTTAGAGAAATATTTTCCGAATTTAGTGAATAGTATTTGTAGCTTAAATTGAGTTAGTTTTAGTTGATTTTCATTTAATTGCACTGTCTTAGCTTGAATAAGACTAAATGGCATCAAAATAAGCTAATTTGACCATTTTTAACTTGATTTTGACCAATTCTTTTGCCATTGACCATTTTACCCATTGTGTGTCATCTTTTAAACAAAAGAAAAGAAAAAAAAAATAAAACAAGGCAAAGAAAACCAGCCATGGCCGAAAGCTCAAGAGAAAAAAAGAAAAAAATTGTTTTGCATTTTCCTTCTACAATTTTGCGTAGAATTGAACGAGGATCGAGGCTAGGGTTCTTGCAAGGCTTCCTCTTCAATCTCTGTGAGGGTTTTCATGCTTTTGTGCATTTTAATATGAATTTGATTTTTGAGTCAATTTTTCAGATTCGATATTTATCACGTTATAATGCCTGTTGTTGCTTGAAATAGCTTGCTTAGGGTTCGTAGAGCATTGTTTGATAGTTATTTAGCAATTTTTATGGTTGAAAATGCGTATTTGAAATTGGGGAAGAACATGAATAATGAATTATGAATAGTAAACCCTAGAATTTCGAATTTCGATCCGAATTGCAATTGATTGATTTGGATAGGTGCCATTAGTGATAGAAAGATAAAATGTGAAATAAAAACAGATCGGCCTTTGTTAAAATTGGAAATTAGACAAAGAAACGTAAAGGGGCTGTTTGACCAAAAGTTGATCGAGCTCGAATTGATTTGGGGGTTTCGTAATTGAGGGCATGGAAGCACTTTTGGCGCTGTTGTGGCATTGATTGAATAACCGGTCAGCATAGCTGTAGTTCAAACGCAGTAGGTGGACTTTCGGGTCTCGGGTGAGAAAGTGAAGTTTAGTGACATAGAAACGTGCCTTGTAGTGCCTGAGTGAATGTAGTGAAATCGGTTTCCTAATCCCGTAGCTCGTTTGCTCGTAATTGTCCTTGGAAGTTTGGGTTGAATAGTGATATTTGTTGTTTTCGTGTTTGAACTGTCGTTACTTGTTTAATTGTTGTTATTGCTGCTTATTATTACTTGTTATGCTTGAAAAGTTAGTTGAATGCCAGTATTGATTGTGATTGCTAGTTATCTCGTTTGTTGTCACTAGTTTGTATTGTTGTGCTATCGCTCGTTTATTTGCCTTGTATCGAGTCTTGCATTGCATAGTGTCCCGCACGTGAGTGATGGGCCTCTCTAGGCAGCCTCAGGTTGCCAGTGTTGGTTGCTCTAGCTCCGTAGCTATTCCTTCTTCTCGCTTGGGTTGCCTCCCAGGGAGATTTGGGTCGTAGAATTGATGGTTACTCCCGGGGTATTCCAAACTGGTGTTATAAGGAGGATGCGCGCTTATTGTCATCGTTGTCAACATCAAGCTCGAGATTGATGTATCGCTCGTGAAATGGTACATTGCTCGTATGAGTGAACCATAGCCTTCAGAGTGTGGTATAGCTTTGAATGGTTGTGTTAATGCTTTCAGTAATTGCTTATTGTATTGATTGTTTGTCTTGATTGCTTATTTATCAGTTATATTGCTTAATTGTCTTATTTGCATTGCACGACTTTCTTTCTCTCCAACTCGATATCTGTCTCACCCTCACTGAGTATACGTGTTGTGTATACTCACTCCTCACCACCACATTTCAGGAAATGTCATGTTAGCTGGAAGTTCGTGATTTCGTGAAAGTTCGTGCCTGAAGAGTTGTCTTGCGTGCCTATGTGGCTTGAGTGTTGAAGTTGTAAAGATATATGCTTTCATATGTTGTATGTATTTATTGTTAAAAGAAATGTAATCTAAATTAGCTAAATAGTTGAGGTAAATCGATAAGCTAGTTATGTAATCAGTTAGCATAGCTTAACTTCAATGCATGGTTGTAATGTCCCAAGGAAAAGAATTAGAATGGCATGATAGTTTATTTTATGCAGTAGCTTAGTATGGTTTAATTGTTTAGTTTGAATGTACTTGTCAAAAATGAAAAGAGATAGGTTAGGTTTTAAATTCGAAATGTATGTATACTTGCTGAGTTTAATTGTTGAGAACCGAGGCTTGGATGGCCTTGAGGTAGTTTTGTATGGTTGGACACGGTGTTGGTCCACTTATATGCTATCACAGGTTTTACCTTTCGCCTAGAAACAGGGGAGACTCCGTCCGTTTTCCCTGAAAATTATGCCCAGGCTTGGTTTGGGTTGTGAATAGATTGATTGTTAGAACTCCCGGTCTTGAGAGGGATCGGGGTGTCACAGGGGGATGTTGTTGGTACTTCGTGGCACATTGTGGGCTATATAGTGCACTATATCGTGGGCTATATTGTGGGTAGGAATGCCTACCGAGTGAATCATGCTGAGGTATTGCATTGCATAACCGTGCCACCCCCGGCCCGCGTCCTCCCGCATGTCCCTCAATGCGGCACCAGGATGGCTAATGAGGAACGTGGTGGCTTCTCTTGCCCCTCATTATCCATCTTGGTGCCGCAACACCGTCGATGTCATTGGGATGGCTAATGAGGGGGCGAGTGGTTGCCCAAGCACAAAACTAGCCATCCCCGTACCGCCGACTAGGTATACATTGCGGGACATTCCAGGCCCGCAACGTGTCGTTGGGCCTGCGTGATGCGCAAATCGCCTAGCACACAAAGCCATGGCCGTTGTCGAGTGGATGGGCGTAGCTATGGTCTAGTGTCGTGGCGATCCAAGCATCGCGTGGGATTCGGTGGCTCTTGGGTGACGGTCAGGGCAAGCGTGATGCGCGAATCACCTAGAACACGTGGCATTGGCTTTCGTTAAGCAACGACACGAGCGTTGCGATGAGACGATTGCTGATACTTCAATGTTGTGGCGATCCAAGCACCATGCGGCCTTGAAGCTGTCCCCTGGTGGGTTCTGACGTGCCTATGCAATGCGCGAATCGCCTAGCACACGACGCCATGGTCCTCGCTGAGTCGTAATGCAACAGACGTGGTCTAGTGTCATGGCAATCCAAGCACCGCGTAGGTAGAATAGTAGTATGATTGTCCAGTTTCATGCATACGGGTGCATACAGAGGGACGGTGGGGGCCATGCGTGATGCGCGAATCGCCTAGCACACGTGGCATTGGCTTTCGTTAAGCAATGACGCGAGCGTTACGATGAGACGATTGCTGATTCTTCAATGTCGTGGCGATCCAAGCACTAT
>CM075766.1:22102870-22105370 GCA_037974665.1 Ehretia macrophylla
ATGGTGGGCACATGCCGCTCGAAAGTGCACATATAGGCCACCCATGCTGTATGAAAATGCGCAAAAAGGGCGCGCATGCCTCACGATGGTGCGCGCATTTGGCCTGCAAGAAAGTGCGAGCATAGGGCGCACATGCCGCACGATGGTGTGCGCATGGGGTATCCATGCCGCACTATGGTGGGCGCATGCCGCTCGAAGGCGCGCACATGGGGCACCCGTGCCGCACGAAAGTGCACGCATGCGGTGCACATACCACACGAAGGTCCGCGCATGTGGCATGCATACCGCACGAAGGTGCGAGCATGGGGCACCCATGCAGCATAATGGTGCGCGCATTGGGCGCGTATGCCGCACGATGGTGTGCGTATTTGGCCCGCATGCCACACGAATGTGTGCATATGGGGTACCCATGTTGCACGAAGGTGTGTGCATGGGGCACCCATGCCGCATGATGGTGTGCATATGGGGCACGCATGCCGCACGATGGTGCACTCATGTGGCTCGCATGCCGCACGAAGGTGCGCGCATGGGGTGCCCATGCTGCACGATGGTACGCTCATGTGGCATGCATGCCGCACAAAGATACCTCATGATGGATCGCTGATTGGGGGCGCATGCAGCACGATGGTGAGCGTATGTGGCCCACATGCTACAAGAAGGTGTACGCATGGGTCGCCCATATCGTACTATGGTACGCGCATGCCGCACAAAGGTGCACGCATAGGGCTCCCATGCCGCACATGCCGTATGATGGTGTGCTAATGTGGCCTGCATGTGGCACGAAGGTGCACGCATGGGGCGCTTATGCCGCACGATGGTGTGCATATCGTGCGCACATGCCGCACAATGGTGCGAGCATGTGGCTCGCATACGGCACGAAGGGACGTGCATAGGGTGCCCGTGCCGCACGAGGTTGCATGCATGGGGTGCGCATACCGCACGATGGTGCGCGAAAATGGCGCACTTGCGTCGTTGTTGGGGCACGGCTGGGGTACTGTTAGGGCACGGCTGGGCCACTATGGGGGTATGCTTGGGGGACAATGGGGGATGTTAGACACGAGTGGCAATGTTAAGCATTCGTGGGTATTGGGCATGCGGAATGTATTATGACACAAATGTGGACATTGATGTCCTTTTACAAGTGGTTTCCGAATCTATGAAGTGGCCTTAACCTTTCCCTTGTCCGAATAACAGTTCGTCATATTTGTGAGGCGAATTAGATTAATCGGGTTCCCAATCCTTCCAAAAAAAATTTTAACGCCAAATATCACGTAAACAAATTAATTTTTGAATTAATATAATTTTTCCTAAATTTTCTAGTATTTTTTCTGATTTTTCCACATTTTTCGTAATTTTTAAGTATTAAAAATTAATTTTTCAAAAAAAATATTTTGGAATATCATTTAACAAATTAATGTATGAATTAATATAAATTTTTCTGAATTTTCTGCTATTTTTTCTAATTTTTCCAATTTTTTGCAATTATTAAATATTAAAAAATATTTTTTCAAAAAAAATAATCTTGAAGCATTTGGATATCATATGCTATCAATAAGGAGTAAGTTGGGTACGGAGATCATGTTATATGGGCCTTTTATAGTGCAGAACACCCATTATGAATTTCTGGCAAAATGTACGCTACTACTGTCACTTGGGTTTTGCATCTAAATGTACTATAGGGGGGTATATGGTGTCAAGCCCCCTGGTCGAGGTTCATGCGGGGGGACATTGTGGGCACTTCGTGGCACATTGTGGGCTATATTATGGCCGGGAATACCTACCGAGTGAATCACGCCAAGGTATTGCATTGCATACCCTTGCGTTGGGGCCATGCCACCCCCGTCCCGTGTCCCCTAGCATGTCCCTCGACGCGGCACCAAGATGGCTAATGAGGAATGTGGTGGCTTCTCTAGCCCCTCATTATCCATCTTGGTGCCGCAACACCATCGACGTCATTGGGATGGCTAATGATGGGATGAGTGGTTGCCCAAGCACAAAACTAGCCATCCCCGTGCCACTGGCTTGGTACATGTTGGGGGACATTCCCATCCCCCGACGCAATGTCCCTCAACGTGCCGTTGATCCTGCGCGATGCTTTAATCACCTAGCACACGAAGCCATGGTCGTTTCCTAGTGGATGCGCGCCTTCATGGTCTAGTGTCGTGGCGATCCAAGCAGTACGTGGGCTTGGGTGGCTCTTGGGGGATGGTGGGGGCAAGCGTGATGCGCAAATCACCTAGCACACGTGGCATTGGCTTTCGTTAAACAACGACGCGAGCGTTGCATTGAGATGATTGCTGATGCTTCAATGTCGTGGTGATCCAAGCACCATGCGGCCTTGAAGCCGTCCCCCAGTGGGTTATGACGTCCCTGTGCGATGCACGAATCGCCTAGCACACGACGCCATGGTTCTCGCTCAGTCGTTGCTTTCGTTAAGCAATGACGCGAGCATTGCGATGAGATGATTGCTAATGCTTCAATGTCGTGGTGATCCAAGGTA
>CM075766.1:22110370-22117870 GCA_037974665.1 Ehretia macrophylla
CCAAGTGCTATGTGCACCCAAGCTCTATGCCCAAGTGCTATGTGTACCCAAGTGCTATGCCCAATGATACCTAAGTTCTATGTGCTATGCCCAAGTGCTAACGGGTCCACTGTCGGTCGACCCCGCGCATCGCCTGGAGTGCCCAAGTGTTAGACAGCCTATGCTTGCTTCGTAAGAGTTGGCAAAAAAATTTAAATCCGAGCTTGTGTGCTGCTGGCCCGCTGAGGTGCCTAACGTTCTTCCCTCAGCCTTAACGGTGACTAAGGTTATGTTGCCCATTTCTTTGGCATGGTAGGGCACCTTGGGGAAAGGTTGTGGCATGACTACCCACGGTGTTGCAAGACGGAACATGATCGGGCCTTGGATGGGGCACGTACTTGGGTCCTAGGATAGGGCAAGTACTTGGCCTCGGATGAGCTACAGCTTGGCATGCAGTTGCGGCACGGCTTGGCAAGGTTGTCGTACAGTGGGGTCGCACATTGGGCATGATGGGGCAAGTACTTGGGCGACAATGTTGCACGATGCTGCGCGTATGCCGCACAAAGGCGCGCGCATGGGGTGCCTGGGTTGCACAATAGTGTGCGCATGTGGCCCGCATGCTGCATGAAGCTGCGCGCATGGGGAGCCCATGCAGCACAATGGTGTGCACATGGGGCGCCCATGCTGCACGATGGTGCGCAAATGTGGCCCACATGCCTCACGAAGGTGCGTGCATTTAGTGCCCAAGCGGCACGAAGGTACGTGCATGGGGTACCCATTCCGCATGATGGTATACGCATCGGGCGCCCATGCCGCAAGATGGAGGGCGCATGCCACTCGAAGGTGCGCGCATGGGGCTCCCATGCCACAAGAAGGTACGCACAAGGGCGCGCATGCTGCACGATGGTATGCGTATTTGGCCCGCATGTCGCAGGAAAGTGCGCACATGAGGCATTCATGCCGCACGAAGGTGCGTGCATGGGGCACCTATACCGCACGATGGTGTGCACATGGGGCACCCATGCCACATGATGGTGAGCGCATGCCGCTCGAAGGTGCACGTATAGGGTGGCCATGCCACTCGAAGGTGTGCTCATTGAGCACCCTTGCCGCACGAAGGTGCAAGCATGGGGCACACATGCCGTACGATGGTGTGCGTATGTGGCCCGCATGCCGCACGAAGGTACGCACATGGGATGCCATGCCGTACGATTGTGCGCGCATAGGGCGGCCATGCCGCTCGAAGGTACGCGCATGGGGCACCCATGCCGCATGAAAGTGCGGGCATAGGGCAGCCATGCCATGCGAAGGTACACACATGGGGCTCCGATGCCGCAAGGTAGTGCGCGCATGTGGCGCGCATGTCGCACGAAGCTGCTCACATGGAGCACCTGTGCCGCACGATGGGGTGCACATGGGGCACGCATGCCGTACGATAGCGCGTGTATGTGGCCCGCATGGCGCACGAAGGTGCGCGCATGGGGCGCCCATGCCACACGTTGATGTGGCCTCCATGTCGCACGAAGGTGAGCGCATAGGGCCCCAATGCCACACGATGGTGCACGCATGCGGCACGATGGTACACGCATGGGGCACCAATGCCGCACAATGTTGCGCCCATCGAGAGTGCATGCCGCACGATGGTGTGCGCATATGGCCCGCATTTTGCACGAAAGTGCTCGCATGGGGCACCCATGCCGCATGAAGGTTCGCACATAGGGCTCCCATAGAGCATAATGGAACGTGTATGTAGTCCGCATGCCGCACGAAGCTGCGCGCATGGGGCGTCTATGCCGCATGATGGTGTAAACATCGGGCGTATATGCCGCACGATGGTGCGCGCATATGGCCCGCATGCCGGACGAAGGTGTGAGTCCCCATGCAGCACGACAGTGCACGTATGCTGCACGAAGGTGCGCGCATGGGGTGCCCATGCCGCACGATGATGTGGCCAGCATGTCACATGAAGGTGAGCACATAGGGCCCCCATGTCGCACGATGGTGCTCACATCTAGGGTACATGCTGTACGATAGTGCGTGCATGTGGCCCGCATGCCGCACAAAAGTGTGCACATGGGGCACCCATGCCGCACGAAGGTATGCACATGGGGCGCCCATGCCGCATGATGGTACGCGCATATGGCCCGCATGCCGCACGAAGGTACGCACATGGGGCACCCATTCCGCACGATGATGTGGCTTGCATGTCGCACGAAGGTGAGCGTATGGGGCCCCAATGCCACACGATTGTGGACGCATGCTCCACGAAGGTGCGCGCATAGGGCGCTTATGCCGCATGATGATACGCTCATCGGGAGTGCATGTCGCACGATGGTGCGCGCATGTGGCCTGTATGCCGCACGAAGCTGCGCGTATGGGGTGCCTATGCCGCATGATAGTGTGCATATCGGGCGCGCATGCGGCATGATGGTGTGCACAACGGGCGCCCATGCCGCATGATGGTACGCGCATGTGGCCCGCATGCTGCACCAAGCTGCGCGCATGGGGTGCCTATGCCGCATGATGGTGTGCACATCAAGCGCACATGCCGCACGATGGTGCGCGCATGTGGCCCGCATGGCGGACGAATGTGTGCCCATATAGGCCCCATGCCTTACGACAGTGCACGTATGCGGCACGAAGGTGTGCGCATGGGGCGCCCATTCCACACGATGATGTGGACTGCATGTCGCACGAAGGTGAGCACATGGGGCCCCAATGCCACACGATGGTGCATGCATACGGCATGAAGGTGTGTGCATTGGGCGCCCATGCCGCACGATGGTGCTCACATCGGGGGTGCATGCTTCACGATAGTACGAGCATGTGGCCAGCATGCCACACAAAAGTGCGTGCATGGGGCACCCATGCTGCACGAAGGCACGCACTTGGGGCACCCATGCCGCATGATGGCGTGCGCATATGGCCCACATGCCGCACGAATATGCGCACATAGGGCGCCCATGCCGCACGATGATGTGGCCTGCATGTCGCACGAAGGTGAGCACATGGGGGCCCAATGCCACACGATTGTGCACGCATGCTGCACGAAGGTGCGCGCATGGGGCGCCTATGCCTCACGATGGTACGCACATCGGGAGTGCATGTCGCATGATGGTATGTACATATGGCTCGTATGCTGCACGAAAGTGCGCGCATGGGGCACCCATGCAGCACGAAGGTACGCACATGGGGCGCCCATGCTGCATGATGGTCGCCGCATGTGGCCCGTATGCCACCCGAAGCTGCGCGTAGGGGGCGCCTGTGCTGCACAATGATGTACACATCGAGCACGTATATCGCATGATGGTGTGCGCATGTGGCCCGCATGCCGCACGAAGGTGCACGCATAGGGGCCCCATGCCGCATGATAGTGCACGTATGCGGCACAAAGGTTCCCGCATAGGACGGCCATATCGTACGATGGTACGCGCATGCCGCACGATGGTGCGTGCATGTGGCTCGTATGCCTCACGAAGGTATGTGCATAGGGTGCCCAAGCCGCACGATGGTGCGCGCATGTGGCCCGAATGCCACACGAAGCTGCGCGCATAGGGCGTCCATACTGCACTATGGTACATGCATCAGGCGCCCATTCCGCACGATGGTGCGCGCATGCCGCACGAACGTGCGTGCTTGAGGTGCCCATGCCGCACGATGATGGGCGCATCGAGCACCCATACCACACGATGGTACGCGCATGTGGCCCGCATGTAGCACAAAGGTGCGTGCATTGGGCGCCCATGCTGCACGATGGTGTGCGTATTGTGCGTGCATGCAGCAAAATGGTGTGCGCATGCGGCACGAAGGTGCGCGCATGGGGCGTCCGTGTAGTACGATGTTGCTCGCATGGGGCGCGCATACCTCATAATGGTACGTGCAAGTGGCGTGCGCGGGGCACTCAAGGAGCGCTGTTGGGGCACGGCTAGGGCACTGTTGGGGCATGGCTAGGGCACTATAGGGGTACACTTGGGGGATGATGGAGGATGTTGAGGGACGGCTTTGGCACTACTAGGGGACATTGGACACGATAGGCAATGTTAAGCATTCGTGGGTATTGGGTATGCGGAATGTATTATGACACAAATGTGGACATTGATGTCCTTTTACAAGTTGTTTCTGAATCTATGAAGTGGTCCTAACATTTTCCACCTCCGAATTACATTTGTCACATTTGTGAGCCGAATTAGATTAATTGGCTTCCCAATCCTTCCAAAAAAATTTTAACGTCAAATATCATATAAACAAATTAATTTATGAATTAATATAAATTTTTCTCAATTTTCTAGTATTTTTTCTGATTTTTCCCTATTTTTCATAATTTTTAAATATTAAAACTTAATTTTCTGAAGAAAATATTTTTGAATATCATTTAACAAATTAATGTATGAATTAATATAAAATTTTTCTGAATTTTCTACTATTTTTTTTTGATTTTTCCCTATTTTTTGCAATTATTAAATATTAAAAAATATTTTTTCGAAAAAAATAATCTTGAAGCATTTGGATATCATATGCTATCAGTAAAGAGCAAGTTGGGTATGAAGATCATGCCATATGGGGCGTTTTACAGTGTAAAACACCCATTATGAATCTCTGGCAAAATGTACGCTACTGCTGTCACTTGAGTTTTTGCATCTAAATGTACTATAGGGGTGGATGTGGTGTCAAGCCCCCTGGTCGAGGTCCATATGGGGGGACGTTGTGGGAACTTTGTGGCTCATTGTGGGCTATATCATGGGCTTTATCGTAGGCTATATTGTGGGCGGGAATGCCTACCGAGTGAATCACGCTGAGGTATTGCATTGTATACTCGTGCATTGGGGCCGTGCCACCCCCGCTTCGGGTCCCCCCGCATGTCCCTCGACACGATACCAAGATGGCTAATGAGGAACGTGATGGCTTCCTTAGCCCCTCATTATCCATCTTGGTGCCGCAACACCATCGATGACATTGGGATGGCTAATGAGGGGGCGAGTGGTTGCCCAAGCACAAAACTAGCCATCCCTATGCCGCCGGCTAGGTACACGTTGGGGGACATTCCCGTCCCCTAACATGTCGTTGGGCCTGTGCGATGCGCGAATCACCTAGCACACGAAGCCATGGTCGTTGCCAAGGTGATGCGCGCGGCCATGGTCTAGTGTCATGGCGATCCACGCACCGTGTGGGGTTGTATGGCTCTTGGGGGATAGTGGAGGCAAGCGTGATGCGCGAATCACCTAGCACACGTGCCATTGGCTTTTGTTAAGCAATGACACGAGCGTTGTGATGAAACGATTGCTGATGCTTCAATGTCATGGCGATCCAAGCACCATGCAGCCTTGAAGTCGTCCCCCGGTAGGTTCTGATGTGCCTGTGTGATGCGTGAATTGCCTAGCATACGACGCCATAGTCCTCGCTGAGTCGTAATGTGATAGACGTGGTCTAGTGTCATGACGATCCAAGCATCGCGTGGGTAAAAAGTTTGCTTGTCCCGTTCCGTGCATGTGGGTGCATATAGGGGGACGGTGGAGGACTGTGCGATGCGCGAATCGCTTAGCACACGTCCTTGGCTTTCGTTAAGTGACGACGCGAGCGTTGCGATGAGACGATGGCTAGAGCTTTAATGTTGTGGCGATCCAAGCACCGTACTGCCTCCAAGCCGTCCCATGGTGTGTTCCCATAGGCCTGCGCGATGCACAAATCGCTTAGCACACGATGCCATGGTCTTTGCTGAGTCATAATGCGACAGACGTGGTCTAGTGTCATGGCGATCCAAGCACCGCGTGGGTAGGAAGTCCGCTTTCGGTTGGTATCTCAAGTGCGTGCACTCGGTGCTTGGTCGGGCACCACAAAGTAGGCTCCTAAGCTTGCAACGTGCGGCCTAGTCATGCAACTCGTGCCGTTGCTGTCCCTTGTCTCTCAGAAATTCTTTGTGCCTAGCGGTGCGTTCTCGAGCCATCTCGCCGGTTCCGTCTACCTGAAGGGATTCCTTTGCCTAGATAGTGGGGTAGTTACCAACTTGGTGGTCTGGGAATAGCGAACGTGATAGCGCGTGATTGGTGGTCGGCTTGTTTGGGTCGGTTGGATCCCTGCTTGAGCAACGATGCCTGCCCCTACTTGCCTCTTCATTCGCGGGCCGAGTGCTTAGGTTTCCCCGATTGATAGGTCGGTTTCCTATGTTGCATACCTAAAAAAAAGGCAGTCTAAAGTCGCATCGTACATGTTTTTCCTTGCGTCTGCCTCCGTGGATGATGTGAGGCGAACTCCTAAGCACGTCCCATGTTCCACGCTGCTCACTCTAACAAGTGCGGTACACGTGGCTCGTGGGGCGTCGCTTGATCTTTGGGATGCGGCATAACATGACGGTATGGTGTCATTGGCCTCTCTTTGCCTGAAATTAGCATTTGTCATTAATCGCGTACTTTGGTCATGCACTCGTCTCGAGTCGTCGACCTTAGGGGATGATGTGCCTCGTGCGACGCCGGCGTCGGTGAGGAATGCTACCTAGTTGATCTTGCCAGTAGTCATATGCTTGTCTCAAATATTAAGCCATGCATGTGTAAGTATGAACTAAATCAGACTGTGAAACTACGAATGGCTCATTAAATCAGTTATAGTTTGTTTGATGGTATCTACTACTCAGATAATCATAGTAATTCTAGAGCTAATACGTGCAACAAACCCCGACTTCTGGAAGGGATGCATTTATTAGATAAAAGGTCGACATGGGCTCTGCCCGTTGCTGCGATGATTCATGATAACTCGATGGATCGCACGACCCTTGAGCCGGCGACGCATCATTCAAATTTCTGCCCTATCAACTTTCGATGGTAGGATAGTGGTCTACCATGGTGGTGACGGGTGACGGAGAATTAGGGTTCGATTCCGGAGAGGGAGCTTGAGAAACGGCTACCACATCCAAGGAAGGCAGCAGGCATGCAAATTACCCAATCCTGACACGGGGAGGTAGTGACAATAAATAACAATGTCGGACTCAAAGAGTCTGGTAATTGGAATGAGTACAATCTAAATCCCTTAACGAGGATCCATTAGAGGGCAAGTCTGGTGCCAGTAGCCGCGGTAATTCCAACTCTAATAGCGTATATTTAAGTTGTTGTAGTTAAAAAGCTCGTAGTTGGACTTTGGGATGGGTCGGTCGGTTAGCCTCAAGTGTGCACCGGTCGTCTCGTCCCTTCTGTCGGCGATGCATTCTTGGCCTTAACTAGCTGGGTCGTGCCTCCAGCGCTGTTACTTTGAAAAATTAGAGTGCTCAAAGCAAGCCTACGCTCTGTATACATTAGCATGGGATAACATTATAGGATTTCGATCCTATTGAGTTGGCCTTCGGGAACAGAGTAATGATTAACAAGGACAGTCAGGGGCATTCGTATTTCATAGTCAGAGGTGAAATTCTTGGATTTATGAAAGACAAAAAACTGCGAAAGCATTTGCCAAGGATATTTTCTTTAATCAAGAATGAAAGTTGGGGGCTCAAAGATGATCAGATACCGTCCTAGTCACAACCATAAACGATGCTGA
>CM075766.1:22122870-22152870 GCA_037974665.1 Ehretia macrophylla
GAACCACGATCACTGTGCCGGCATAACCCCAATCACTCCAATGGGTGTACTCCGGATGTACCCCGATAATCCTACGACCCAACACCCCCTGGCAATCTCCGGACCAGGCGAGTGAGGGAATAGGGTACGGAGTTTGAATATCCACTGGCAAGCCCTCTGCCGCCCAGCCAATATTCAACACAACCGCCCCTGACACTATGGTTGCGCAACCACTATGCAATGCACTTAGCAATGAAAAGATATCAATAACAATATAATCAATAACACGTGGGAGGATCAACAAAGTAGGTTGACCTCGAAACAGTTACAATATAAGCAATTTATATAAGCAATTAAGTAGTTTTACAAAGGAGCATATTCAAGATACACATAGGACTATACCAAAAGCTCCAAAATAACTTGAAACCACATTTAAACACAGAAGGAGTCATGCCATGGTCTTAGAAGCGTGAAACAATTGAATTTGCACTTAAACCCCTTCGTTATTCAATCCGTTTTCCTTCCAAACTCATGTTAATGATTCAAATTCAATGGAAAGCTATACCAATCTTCTAATTAACCCTTAAGGTACCCTTACAACCCTCAAACACATTCAATTACCTGTAATTACCCCAAAAGCCCCAATTTCCCTCTTATAGCTTTGAACTACACATACCTTAACCGAGCTTCAAACAAGGGTTAGCAAAGCTTCTATAGAACCTAAGTAGCCTAAGATTACCAATTATGAAGCTCAAATTCACCCGGATTAGCATTAACCCCAAAACCCCTTTTAAAAAGTCGGCTATTTCACGTTTTATGCAAGTTTAGAGCAATTCAAGGGCACGGGGCTATTGGAATACCTTCATTAGCACCTAAGGCATCTATTAGAAGCAATGAATCAATCCAATACGCACAATTACACAAAACCCTAAAATCCCGTCACTATTCACCTTAAAAAATCAAATTAACGATTCCAACCGTTTAAAATGCAAACTAATGCCTTAAATGTGTTCTCTAGCACTTATATACAATGTATAATAGCATAGATAAGCTTTGCAATAGCATTTGATAGCATTTCTAACAAATCAAGAAAAGTGTAACATTTTCAATATGCAAAAAGAGTCATGAAATCCCTCACCTAAAGCGCGTAGGAGCACCTAGAAGGCTTGCACACACCCTAAACCACTTGTTCTAGGCTTGGAGAGGCTTGGATTGAAGAATTGAAGAGCAAAAATCACTTCCCTTGGCTGCTAAAGCTGTTCGGCGCTACAGTACTATTCAGTGCTACAGTACTATTTAGCGTTTTTTGTTTTGTTTTGTAAGTTATGAGCTTAAGTGATGTGTTGTGAGAATATATATTAAGTTTGGTTTAAGTTGGGGCATATATGGTCTTCTAAAATGAGTCTAATTAGCTTTAAAACAAGTCTAAGGTGCAAAATAAATGTTAGCTAGTTAAAACACTAAGTTAAGTTACGTAGCACTAATCATTAGATTGGCAAAATATTTTCTAAACGAGCTCTCCTATTGCCTCTAGCTCAATTGCACATTTTTCCCACTACTCTAACATTTAATATGATTTAATAAAAATGCTAATTCACTAATAGAATGCAGTTTAAAAACGGGGTGAATAGTAATTTAAGAAGACAGTTAATAAAGCACAGAAGGAAATGCGCAAACAAGGGATGCAACAGTAATTGAATGCATGGCTAAATCTCGGGCGTCACAGCATGGCCTAACGATCTTTTAGACCTTCGAAATTTGAAGCAAGAGGTGTCAAAAAAGTTACCACAGGAATAATTGGCTTGTGGCAGCCAAGCGTTCATAGCGACGTTGCTTTTTGATCCTTCGTTGTCAGCTCTTCCTATCATTGTAAAGCAGAATTCACTAAGTGTTGGATTGTTCCCCACCAATAGGGAACGTGAGCTGGGTTTAGACCGTCATGAGACAGGTTAGTTTTACCCTAATGATGATAGTGTCACAATAGTAACTCAACCTAGTACGAGAGGAACCGTTGATTTGCACAATTGGTCATCACGCTTGGTTGAAAAGCCAGTGGTGCGAAGCTACCGTGTTCTGGATTATGACTGACCGCCTCTAAGTCAAAATCCGGGCTAGAAGCGACGCGCTCGCCCGCCGCCCGCCGCCCGTTCACCGACCAGCAGTAGGGGTCTCCGGTCCCCAAGGGCACGTGTCGTTGGCCAAGCCGCCGCAACTGAAGTACAATTCCCATCGAGCAGTGGGCAGAATCCTTTATAGATGACTTAAATACACGACGGGGTATTGTAAGTGGCAGAGTGGCCTTGTTGCCACGATCCACAAAGATTCAGCCATTTGTTGCTCCGATTCGTCCCTCTCTTTTCCCTCCACCCAACTCCACCCGTTCCACAATCTAATCCTGTCACATTACATCAACCAACACTATTTGCCCTAAACTGACCAAGAGGTTCGACGCCCCATGCTACCCCCCAAGTATGTCTCCAAGTGCCTAAGTAAGTCATAAGTTCTAACCCAAGTGTCGACACACGAATGCCCAAGTGTTGCCAAGTGCTCTGCGCCCAAGTCCAAATAACATTAGCCCAAGTTAGTTTGCCACACTCGCAACCTACTATAGTGCCGCCGCAAGTGTCGTGGGGTTTCGAGGCAACGACGATGCCCAATTATGCCCAAGTTCTATGTGCTATGCCCAAGGATGCCCAAGTGCTATGTGTTATGCCCAAGGATTCCCAAGTGTTGACGTCATAAATTTTAAGTGTCGACATGCGAATGCCCAAGTGCTATACCCAAATGCTATGCCCAATGATGCCCAAGTGTCGATGTCATAAGTTTTAAGTGTCGACGGGCGAATGGATGCCCAAAGTGCTATACCCAAGTACTATGTGCTATGCCCAATGAAGCCCAAGTGCTATGTGCTATGCCCATTGATGCCTAAGTGCTATGTGCACCCAAGCTCTATGCCCAAGTGCTATGTGCACCCAAGTGCTATGCCCAATGATGCCTAAGTGCTATGTGCAATGCCCAAGTACGAACGAGCCCACTGCCGGCCGACCCCGTGCATCGCCTTGAGTGCCCAAGTGTTAGACAGCCTATGCTTGCTTCATAAGAGATGGCAAAAAAATTTGAATCCGACCTTGTGTGCTGCCGGCCCGCCGAGGTGCCTAACGTTCTTCACTCAACATTAATGGTGATTGAGGTTATGCTGCTCCTTTCTTTGGCACGATGGTGCGCGCATGGGGCGCCCATGCCGTACGATGGTATGCGCATGTTGCCCGCATGCAGCATGAAGATGCACGAATAGGGCAGCCATGCCGCGCGAAGGTTCGCACATGGGGCAGCCATGCCGCACGAAGGTGAGCGCATAGGGCGCGCATGCCGCACGATGGTGCGCGAATGTGGTCCACATGCTGCATGAAGGTGCGCAGATGGGGCGCCCATACAGCATGATAGTGTACGCATGGGGCGCCCATGCCGCATGATGGTGGGCGCATGCCGCTCGAAGGTGCGCGTATGGGGTGCCCATGCCACACGAAGGTACCCGCAAGGAGAGCATATACCACACAATGGTGCGCGCATTTGGTTAGCATACCGCACGAAGGTGCGCACATGGGGCGCCCATGCCGCTCGATAGTGTGCGCATAGGGTGCCCACGCCGCACAATGGTAGGCGCATGCCGCTCGAAGGTACGCGCATGGGGCGCCCATACAGCACGAAGGTGCTCTCATGTGGTGCACATGCCGCACGATGGTGCGCGCATGTGGCCCGCATGCTGCACAAAGGTGCGCGCATGGGGCGCCCATGCCGCACGAAGGTGTGCGCATGGGGTGCGCATGCCGCACGATGGTGCGCTCATGGGCGCGCATGCTACACGATGGTACGCACATACCGCACGAAGGTTCGTCACATTTGTGAGGCAAATTAGATTAATCGGGTTCCCAATCCTTCCAGAAAAAATGTTAACGCCAAGTGTCATGTAAACAAATTAATTTATGAATTAATATAAATTTTCTTAAATTTTCTAGTATTGTTTCTGATTTTTCCCTATTTTTCATAATTTTTAAATATTAAAAATTTATTTTTCGAAAAAAATAATTTTGAATATCATTTAACAAATTAATGTATGAATTAATATAAAATTTTCTGAATTTTCTACTATTTTTTGCAATTATTAAATATTAAAAAATATTTTTTCGAAAAAAATAATCTTGAAGCATTTGGATAACATATGCTATCAATAAGGAGCAAGTTGGGTAGAAAGATCATGCTATATGGGGCCTTTTATAGTGTAAAACACCTATTATGAATTTATGGCAAAATGTACGCTACTATGTCACTTGATTTTTGCATCTAAATGTACTATAGGGAGGTATGTGGTGTCAAGCCCCCTGGTCGAGGTCTATGCGGGGGGACGTTGTGGGCACTTCGTGGCACATTGTGGGCTATATCGTGCACTATATTGTTGGCGGGAATGCCTACCGAGTGAATCATGTCGAGGTATTACATTGCATACCCGTGCGTTGGGGCCATGCCACCCCCGCCTCGCGTCCACCCGCATGTCCCTCGACGCGACACCAGGATGGCTAATGAGAAATGTGGTGGCTTCCCTAGCCCCTCATTATCCATCTTATTGCCGCAACACCGTTGACGTCATTGGGATGGCTAATGAGGGGGCAAGTGGTT
Source organism: Ehretia macrophylla (assembly GCA_037974665.1). Lineage (NCBI taxonomy): Eukaryota > Viridiplantae > Streptophyta > Magnoliopsida > Boraginales > Ehretiaceae > Ehretia > Ehretia macrophylla. The sequence goes on from CM075766.1 coordinate 22,127,524, forward strand.
GCCCAAGCACAAAACTAGCCATCCCCGTGCCGACAGCTAGGTACACGTTAGGGGACATTCCTGTCCCCCGACGTGTCGTTGGGCATGCGCAATGCATGAATCGCCTAGCACACGAAGCCATGGCCGTTGTTGAGTGGATGCGCACGGCCATGGTCTAGTATCGTGGCGATCTAAGCACCGCGTGGGCTTGGGTGGCTCTTGGTGGACGGTAGGGGCAAGCGTGTTGCGTGAATCGCCTAGCACACATGCCATTGGATTTCGTTAAGCAACGACGCGAGCATTGCGATGAGACGATTGCTAATGCTTCAATGTCGTGGCAATCCAAGCACCATGTGGCCTTGAAGTCGTCCCCCGGTGGGTTCTAACGTGCCTGTACGATGCGCGAATCGCCTAGTAAACGACGCCATAGTCCTCGCTGAGTCGTAATGCAACGGACGTGGTTTAGTGTCATGACGATCCAAGCACCGCGTGGGCAGGAAGGTAGTTTGCTTGTCCCGTTCCGTGCATACGGGTGCATACAAGGGGACGGTGAAGAGCATACGTGATGCGCGAATCGCCTATCACATGTGGCATTGGCTTTCGTTAAGCAACGACACGAGCATTGCGATGAGATGCTTGCCGATGCTTCAATGTCGTGGCAATCCAAGCACCATGCGGCCTTGAAGCAGTCCCCCGATTGGTTCGACGGGCCTGTGCAATGCGCGAATCGCCTAGCACCCGATGTCATGGTCCTCGTTGAGTCGTAATGCGACAGACGTGGTCTAGTGTCATGGCAATCCAAGCACCGCGTGGGCAGGAAGTTTGCTTGTCCCGTTCCGTGCATGTGGGTGCTTATAGGGGGACGGTGGGGGACTACGTGATGCGCGAATCGCCTAGCACATGGCCTTGGCATTCGTTGAGTGACGACGTGAGTGTTGCGATGAGACGATGGCTAGAGCTTCAATGTTGTGGCAATCCTAGCACCGTGCTACCTCCAAGCCGTCCCACGGTGTGTTCCCATGGGCCTGTGCGATGCACGAATCGGTTAGCACACGACGCCATGGTCCTCGCTGAGTTATAATGCGACGGACGTGGTCTAGTGTCGTGGCGATCGAAGCACCGCGTGGTCAGGAAGTCTGCTTTCGATTGGTATCTCAAGTGCGTGCACTTGGTGCTTGGTCGGGCACCACGAAGCAGGCTCCTAAGCTTGCGACATGCGGCCTAGTCATGCACCTCGTGTTGTTCCTGTCCCTTGTCCCTCAGAAATTCTTCGTGCCTAGCGGTGCGTTCTCGACCCATCTCGCCGGTTCTGTCTGCCAGAAGGGCTTCCTTTGTATCACATCCCAACTCGACCCCACCTATAATCAGTCAGGACGCAACGGAATTTCGACAGTATAACGACAGTAATTAGGACACCGAGGCTCTAAACCAACCTCTTAAGAATATCATACTACCAACTCCACAAACTATTCAACAATCAACTCCTCAATTAAATTAACAACATACAACATAACCATATTATACAATTATCATTCCTTTAACAACCCATTCATAGTTATACGCCTCCGTTCCAACTTAGTACATAGGCTATACATACATTTCGAAATAGATTATAACCAATTTAGTAATCTAGTCATGATCAAAATAAAGACTACTAAATCAACATACATACGTCTTTATATTAAGATAGGTTATACAATATATTGTTTTACAACAACTAAGATAATCTCATGACAATGACTCCTGCACGTAAGACTCATCCATATATGGCACATTTCCCTATTCAAGAGGCACGTACCCATAGTCAGAATTAGTAACACCTGCATGCATGCAATAATTGAGATTAAGCTTATATAAAACAAGCTCAGCGAGGATTCGATAGATCTCTAACAGTATTTACTATACTCCTTGGAAATGATCCTTTGAGCAGTAAACACCCAATAAATATCAATAACAATATAAACACATAAACTATAATGACCATTCAATAAAAGATACTCTAGTTGGTGTAGCTTCAAACGCCATCACGATCTCAACCAACTTCTTATCACCCCCATGACACATACACCCGAGGTACCTCACAAGCCTTGCCATCCATGGCATCTCCGCCTATGCGAGTTGAGGGTAGCCTCTGATAGCCATGCCGTTTTCAACCCGACGGCCCAATACCGCCCGAGAGGTAGAACACGCATATCAAGACTCAGCAATAATAATAAACATTCAATCACAGGAGGACAACCTTTTCCGTTGACTATCTCCCGGTTCATCAATAATCAATAATCAATAATGCATTAATCAATTAATAACATTACAACATCACAACATCAATTAATCAATTAACAACTAAACAACTAAGTTAGATGACAAAGTAGGCCACCCAACTTAACATGCATTTGACACACAACCAAACCCTAATCAAACCATCAACAACTCACAATTCAATCACTCAAACACCACCCGATCTTCTAAAGGCATATATCAACATTTTAAAGAAAGACAACCTAAACTTCTAATAATCATAACTTACATTCAACTCATCCAAACAACCTCAAACCAGTTCCTATCACTCACTCACTCACTCAATCAACTACATTTGCCCCCTTGGAAACCAACCAAAATACATCCAAATCAAGCCCAACAACCCTAACACCTCAATGCACCTAGGATGAAATTTTTGAACTTTTGCACCGACATCACAATCAAAATTTCGGCATTACAATGGCACTACCCCGTATTTAACAAACTTTTACAAATTGACGGCAATCGATTCCAACCACTACAACTCAAAATATTCAACAAATAGCCAACTCAACTTTTAATACCCGAAAATAAATATTAATGCTACAACGGTTCAAATCTTATATAAACGCATATAAACGATCCTTAGCATGCACTGAGCAATAATATAATGTCAATTCAACTTTCTAACGGTTCAAAATTGAATTATACGCAAAAGACCCCGAAACCCTACTTAACCTTGGAATTCACGCAAAGTCCCAATTTCCCCCTTTGCTCGTTTGAACTACAACTATACTAACGAAACACCTAACCAACACCATAATCACACCAAAAGTGCTTCCATGGCCTCCCGAAACAATGCCATCACGCAAAACGAGAAAACGCTAAACTCGACCTAAACAACCCCGACTTTCACCAAGGCATTTTTCTCATTTTTTTTCCATTACACAACCTAAACAAATCATGCATTTAGGCATTCTAGCATACCTAGCACCTTTTCACATCAACAGACAGCATAACAACGCAACTTTATCGTTTCAAGGGTTTACTATTCATAAAATACTATTCAACAAACAATTTATATTTCAATTTCAATATTCAACCGCCGAAAATGTTAAAAAGCTATAAATACGTGTTCTACGATTGCTAGGGAACATACTTTAAGCAATGAAACGGACAAAATAACAACCTACGGTTAAATCACAAAAATTAAAGTTTATGTTCAACATTTTCAAATGCACAAATAACGATGAAACCCTCACCTTAGACGCTCCTAGACGCTAGGGAAACCTCGTAGGATGCCTCGGAAACCACCCTGTGCAAGCTCACGCGAAAATTTGATGATTTGTTTTGAAATTTTTTTTCTTTCTTTTTCTCTTTCTTTTCCTCATGGATTCAAGCCTTTCTTCTCTGTTTTTTCATTTTGCATTCTTCTTATTTAGGAAAAAAAAATGAAAAGAAGTCAAAGGTCAAAGATTCGGTCAACCCGCTAAACCAAAACAGCTATGCGCGATCTTACGAAAACGGCCATAACTTCTTCTAGAAAACTCCAATTCACAAACGGTTTGAAGCCTCAGAAACTAGACTCATTGAGCTTTCCAACCATATATAATTTGATACCTAACTCTTCCCCAATTGGTTCATATTTAATTCCAAAGTTGACCCAAAATTTGACTAACTTAACATTGCATTTTTTTATTTCTAATCCCAAGTTTGCCTTTTATTAAACATTTCAAAAATTCCCACCTTGTCCTAGTTGGTCAATGTAGATGAAAAGTCAACTAGTTTGGTCAAAGAAGGTGAAAGGTCAATAAAATGCAATTTAAATGAATTTTAAATGCTATTGAATACATGCCAAGTTCGGGGTATCACACAATGCACCTAGGGTAAATTTTCAGACTTTTGCACTGACATCACAATCAAAATTTCAGCATTACAACGACATTACCCCGTATTTAACAAACTTTTACAAATTGACAGCAATCGATTCCAACCACTACAACTCAAAATATTCAACAAAAAGCCAACAACTCAACTTTTAATACATGAAAATAAAAATTCATGCTCCAACGATTCAAATTTTATATAAACGCATATAAACGATCCTTAGCATGCACTGAGCAATAATATAACGTCACTTCAACTTTCTAACGGTTCAAAATTGAATTATATGCAAAAACATAAAAGATGACATTTGAGATCTAGAATTTTTCTCTCACCTTTGATGTGTTATGCAGCTAGAAAGATGCTCAATGGATGCCCAAGAGGTGGAATCAAGCTTTGGTTGATGAAAATTGGCCTTGGATTGCAAGTTCTAATGAAAATTTGCCTTTGAAAACCTTGAAATTCTTTCTCTTTTTCTCTCTAATGGCTCTCGGCCATTTGTGTGCAAAATAAGGTGTTTTTGTGCTTTGCTAATGTGTGTTGATGCATATATACTCAAGGTCAACTAAAATAAAAGAAAGTCAAACTAGTTTCCTTAGTCTTTTAATTTTATTTTTAGTCTTTTAATTCATTTATTGACTATTTGTTGCTCAACTATTAAATTGACACCTAAATTAATTCTAGACAATATATTTTAGGTGGCCAAGAGTTTTTCATTTAAACATTTTCACCCGAGTCGACTTAAAACTCGATTTTCGTAAAAGAAAGTATAAAAACCTTCAAAATTCCAAAACCGATTCCAAATCTATTTTAATCAAACACTGGTCTATTAATTCCCGAGGACTAGGTTTTAAAATGTTTAAAACACCCCTATAAAAATTTTAGCGGACAGGTGTTCAAAATACTATTCACTAAAACCAGCGATAAAATTTCTAATTCTGTTTTTGATGAAAATTTTATGAATGCACACATAGCATGCATGAGGAATATAAATCACATATTTAGCACATTCTAACTCATATAACACATAAACAGGTCAAAGCACGCAAAATGACGCAAAATAAGCAAATCGAGGTTACGATGAAAAGTGGAGTTTCACACTTTGCCTCGACGGTGGGGTGGTTACCGGCTTGGTTGTTTAGGAAGAGTGAACGTGATAGCACATGAGTAATGGTCGGCTTGTTTGGGTCGGTTGGATCCCTGCTTGAGTAGCGACGTCCGCCCCTGCTTGCCTCTTCATTCGCAGGCCGAGTGCTTACGTTGCCTCAGTCGATAGGTCGGTTTCCTATGTTGCGTACCTACAAAGAAGGCAGTCTAAAGTCACATCGTACATCTTTTGCCTTGCGTCTGCCTCTGTGGACAACGTGGGGCGAACTCCTAAGCATATCCCATGTTCCACGCTGCTCACTCTAACAAGTGTGGCACATGTGGCCCTTAGGGTGTCGCTCGATCTCTGGGATGCGGCACACCATGACGGTATGGGGTCCTTGGCCTCTCTTTGCCCGAAATCAGCGTTCGTCGCTAATCACGTACGACGGTCGTGCGTTCGTCTCAAGCCGTCGACCCTTAGGGGATGATGTGCCTTGCGTGACGCCGACGTCAGTGAGAAATGCTACCTAGTTGATCCTGCCAAAAACGACTACCATATCCAAGGAAGGCAGTAGGCGCGCAAATTACCCAATCCTTACAGGGGGGGGGTAGTGACAATAAATAACAATACCGGGCTTAAAGAGTCTGGTAATTGAAATGAGTACAATCTAAATCCCTCAACGAGGATCCATTGGAGGGCAAGTCTGGCGCTAGCAACCACAGTAATTCCAACTCCAATAGCATATATTTAAGTTGTTGCAGTTAAAAAGCTCGTAGTTGGACTTTGGGATGGGTCAGCCGGTCCGCCTCAGGTGTGCACCAGTCGTCTCGTCCCTTCTGCCGACGATGCGCTCCTGGCCTTAACTGGCTGGGTCGTGCCTTCGGCGCTGTTACTTTGAAGAAATTAGAGTGCTCAAAGCAAGCCTACGCTCTGTATACATTAGCATGGGATAACATTATAGGATTTCGATCCTATTGAGTTGGCCTTCGGGATCAGAGTAATGATTAACAGGGATAGTCGGGGGTATTCGTATTTCATAGTCAGAGGTGAAATTCTTGGATTTATGGAAGACGAACAACTGCGAAAGCATTTGCCAAGGATGTTTTTATTAATCAAGAACGAAAGTTGGGGGCTCGAAGATGATCAAATACCGTCCTAGTCTCAACCACAAACGATGCCGACCAGGGATCGGCAGATGTTGCTTTTAGGATTCTACCGGCACCTTATGAGAAATCAAAGTTTTTGGGTTCCAGGGGAAGTATGGTCGCAAGGTTGAAACTTAAAGGAATTGACGGAATGGCACCACCAAAAGTGGAGCCTACGGCTTAATTTGACTCAACACGGGGAAACTTACCAGGTCCAGACATAGTAAGGATTGACAGACTAAGAGCTCTTTCTTGATTCTATGGGTGGTGGTGCATGGTCGTTCTTAGTTGGTGAAGCAATTTGTCTGGTTAATTCTGTTAACGAACGAGACCCCAACCTGTTAACTAGCTATGTGAAGGTATCCCTCCACAACTAGTTTCTTAGAGGGACTACGGCCTTTTAGGCCGCGAAAGTTTGAGACAATAACAGGTTTGTGATGCCCTTAGATGTTCTAGGCCGCACGTGTGCTACACTGATGTATTCAACAAGTTTATAGCCTTGGCCGACAGGCCCGGGTAACCTTTGAAATTTCATCGTGATGGGGATAGATCATTGCAATTGTTGGTCTTGAACGAAGAATTCCTAGTAAGCGCTTGTCATCAGCTCGCGTTGACTACGTCCCTGCCCTTTGTACACACTGCCCGTCACTCCTACCTATTGAATGATCCGGTGAAGTGTTCGGATCGCGGCGACGTGGGTGGTTCGCTGCCCGTGATGTCGCGAGAAGTCCACTGAACCTTATCATTTTGAGGAAGGAGAAGTCGTAACAAGGTTTCTATAGGTAAACCTGCGGAAGGATCATTGTCGAACCCTGCGAAGGCAGAATGACCTGCGAACCCATTTAAACGATACAGGGCTGACGCAGGGGAGGCAGCTCATCCCCAACCCGTGTGTCAGTCCCAAGTCGAGGCGAACTCCCTGCAAACAACGAACCCTGTCATGGAATGCGCCAAGGAAAATGAAAAATAGGGGCCAGCTTATCCCTGCCCTGTCCGCGGTGTGCCGGGTTAGGCCACGGTCCTTTACAAAATCAAAATGACTCTCAGCATCAGATATCTTGTCTCTCACATCGATGAAGAATGTAGTGAAATGTTATACTTGGTGTGAATTGCAGAATCCCGTGAACCATCGAGTCTTTGAACACAAGTTGCGCCCGAAGCCGTCAGGCCGAGGGCAAGTCTACCTGGGCATCACACATCGCGTCGCCCCTCCCACCCCGAGCCCCAACACTGGGTTACCGGGTCCGTACGTGGGGGCAGATTATGGCCTCTAGTGTCTCGAGGCATGGTTGGCCAAAATGCTAGACCGGCGCGACGGATGTCATAACAAGTGGTGGTTGGTCCATTCAACTCGTGAGTTGTCGTGCGTCGTCCCATCGAACATGCAAGACTGGAGATAGACCTTCCAACGCCGTGCGCTACGACTGCGACCCCAGGTCAGGCAGGATTGTCACGCCCCAACCCGACCTATAGAGGCTAGACTAGGGTGTGATCTAATCATTCTTGTTATTTTATGACTATACCCGATTGACGAAGGTTAAAGCTTATCCGTTAGACTAGAATTCCAAAAGTTTTTCGAAAACCGGCAACATAACGACTATAATTAGGACCTTTTAGTTTGACCTAATTTCTAAACCCCTAAATTATTCTAATCATTAATCCAATTCCATTAAGGACTCCTATTTTGTCATCAACCGATATGCCTATTAGTCTATCTTGAAAGTCTCGTTTGTTTAATAAGCCTAACATGATAACTATGTCCCGTTTATTCATCAATTCTTATTACGCAAGCACCTGCTATCCTTTAGCTTACAATGAGTACCTAAGTGAAATTAGATAGAGTTAACTTGTTTGATTCTTCACCTAGTGGTTTAAACGCCTACGATAACTACTAACCAAGATAATGAAATCAAAGCGACCAAATAAAGAGTTCGTCCAGTTATAATCAGTACAAGCCAAAATTAGACCCAAATTACAACGGGGTCATTTACATCAACAAAATAAAGAGTCTGCAATCAAACACAACATCCCTAATAGCAATCATGTTCACGGAAAGCACGCAATGCATATAGTTGTTCTGAAGGTTCATCAACTAGCACATTTACTTCGGGTACCTGTTCCAAGTCTGCTTCACCTGTGATGATAAAAGAGGTGAGTCCTTATGAACTCAGTGAGGGAGAACAAGAGATAACATTTTGAAACTCTTTTCCGGTTAATCTTGTGAAACTCCTTTGAAAATATGTCAATTAGAATAAATAAGTTCATAACATAATATAAATATAAATGAACACATTTACCTATCTTTCCTCCCTGAGGTCTTCTAGGAACCAAGCGAGAGTACTTAAACACATAGTAAAAAGGATACGGTTTGATACGTACAGGACTCTAGAGGTAGCTCATACGGGCTCACGAGGTAGCTCCCACCACATTTAGGTGTAGCACTTTCCCCGCATAGCACTTACTTCCTGCCATTCAAGTTCATTTTCAGTAACAGTTGTTGCGGCCGGCTTCAATCATCCACTTTTCAGGCCAAATGGGTGCGCTCCGGATGTACCCCGAAATCCTACGACCCAACTCTCCGAGGAAGTCTAGCCCCCAAGTGAGAGAGAGAATTAGACCATGGTAGTCACGGTTGCACCGGCAAGCCCGATGCCGCCCGGTGTGCGTGAAACGCTACCATGCCAGAATGAAAGGTTGCAACCTTGTATGCAATGCACATTTATAACATTTAACATGTCACATTCGGAGGACAACAAAGTAGGTTGCCACCGAGCATTTATAAGATCGCACATTGACAAGTAAACACACGAGGCATGCTTTGATGTTTAATTTCACTTGTAATACACATGGAGTTATACGAATATTTAATGGGCAGCCATGTAATACAAGTAAATCAAGTCATATAACTTGTTTCGGGGTTCACATATCAAGTAATAAGATTATACAAGCATGCAGTGTAGATTACACGAGACCGGATGCAAGAATTGCTCACTTATCAACATGCAATCATCGGGAATCATATTTAGGGGTATAAGGACAATTACGGGCAGCCTATTAACCTTACTCAACATCATTATAATTGACAAAGGAATGGTTTATGACTCGGGAACCTACGGGGCCATTAGGGTTTACTAGGCCGTGCTCGGGGTTGGTTTCATTTGCTAAGCACCACAAGCAACTCTTAAACCATTTCAAGCATACTCAACATTTATTAGGCATCCTACTAATCACACAATTAAACACATTAATCATATGATCATCACTTAGCGAGATTTCATAGTTAATAAGGTTTCAATTCATGCTTACACGTGCGATTAAGCCTCAATTTGTCACGTAATTAAATCCAAGCCATGCATTGACTAATTAAGCATCCTCAATCATTCAAAACAGCCCACACAACTTCTAGTTGCCACAAATCCAAGCATTCAATACCACAAGTGAAGTTACAACATGTTTCAAAGCATTTTACTAAGCAAAACCCTACTACAATGGTTTGTCTTCCCACATTCGATTAGCTAATCAAATAATCTCCAAATTCAGTGAACAAAATATCAAATTAAATCTTAATTGGTGATTTAAATCCAGAAACAAACCTCGCAAAACTGTCCAGTTTTAGATACATTACGCTTTTTGCCAATTTTGAGGTTCTTAGAGTCATAATTAGCCTTGGTCTATTTCTGACAAAAATGTCCAGAACTGCAAACTCTAGCAATCGACCAAATTTCATGCATTTTAGATATTGTTTACTAGGTCAAAACTATTTCGTTCTACAAGGACAGTGAACTGCCAAAAACCTACTCCATTTTCCCAGATTTTCCAGATTTGGACACCTTTCGATGTTTTGCCATTTTGGAGACTTTAGAATCAAAATTGGCCTTGGCCTATTTCTATCAAAAATTCTTAGAACTAGAAAAAATAGTTGCCTACCAATTTTTACGCATTTTAAACATCATTTACTAGGCCAAATATACTCCGTTCTAACAAGTCAGAAATCTGCCATTTTTGCGATTTTACCTATCTTCAAGTTCTAGCTAAATATCTTGCCATGCATGGTTACAAAAGCTCATGTACACACATATACCACAAGTACATAGGTAAAAATAGACATATGAAGGCATGCATGTGGTTTTTGAAAGCTTTTAAAAGAGTTTAACCCTCACCTTAGCCTATTGACAACGAATGATTCTCAAAACTCTTGAAGATGCACAAAATGGAGCTTCTTTCTTGCTTCTTTCTTGCTTGGGCTGCTATGGCCAAACTTGGGAGAGATCTTGAGAGCATGCTTGAGGTCATGGAAGCTCAAGAGAAGCCATGGTCAAAAATGAGAGAGAAGGAGAGAGAATGAGAGGAAAGAGAGAGTTTTGAGAGAAAAATGAAATGTGATGAGTTGTGTGTGTGTGTGTGTTGGCTTTAGGGCCTTTCAAATCTTTTTTTTGTGTCAACTAGCATATAATTTGAGTTTTAATGAGGCATGGGGTGGGTTGATCGAGAAAGGTAGCTTAGGATAGGGAGCTTTGAAGTTTTTTGATGCATGGTGTCTTGAGCTTATGTCATAGGTTGTCTAGGATAATTTGAATTTATGCAATGTTTATTCATGTGCTAGGTATGGTCGGCCAAGGTATGTGGAATTCTGAATTTTTTGTTTTGTTTAAGGCTTATTTTATTGTAGGTTAGATATATTTTAATTGCCTAGTAGTTAGAATGTAAGAGAATGTTGGGAATCTAGGGAACCTAGGTAGAATAATTTATATGAAAGTTGAGATAGTTTATTATTATTTTAGTGTTAGTGGATTTTGTAGGATTTCTTTATTGTCTAGTGTTTTGTGTAGGATTCTTTGTTGATTAGCGTGCGGGCACGCTTTCCTAGGTCTAGGACACGCACTACGAGGTAAGGCATGCACTACGAGACACGCATATAAATTAATACGGGGCACGAATCACAAGGTAGACACGAACTACGAGGTAAGGCACGCACTTCAAGATAAATGCACGGATTCCAGTGCAAATGCACACAACACTAGGTGAATGTACGTAAACCAATGCAAGGCATGTAATTCAATGCAATGCACGTAAATCGAAGTTAGGGCACGTAAGTCGAGGATTAGGGCACACAATTCTAGGTCAAGGCACGTATGACGAGGCATGCACGAAAACCAAGACAGGACACATAATCCAAGGTCGATCATATAATTCTAGGTCTAAGGCACGCAAATCGAGGTAAGACACGTTATTTGGGGTTGAGCCTCACATCCTCCCCTCCTTAAAAGAATTTCGTCCCGAAATTCATTCTTACTTGTTGAGGTCATTTAGATGGATTCCGACCATTGTTATTTTCCAACTCTGGGTCGTCCTTTGCTCTGTGATCTCTCTTACCACAACGAATTCACTTCCTAGCTTTCTCTAATCATTTAATTTGGTGTGACCTCTACATTTACAATTCTTTCCTTTGAACGACTCTATTCCTTCCATTTGATCTTAAGGTCAAGTTTATTAACTACGGTTAGAATCTCTAAACATAATCATCAAAGTTGCATCGGTATTCTAACAATATAACTATAACTCCAAAATCATGACTTATGTCGTGTCAATCTTGCATTCATACCTCAAAAAGGAATATCATAATAATACCAAGATCTTCTGGTGACATACACCAATTTCAAGATGAGAGGTCTATATCCGATTTACATATCCTACCAACTAGCTTCAAAATTGTTAACACGTAGGACATACACATGTTATGGATTATTTCCACAGTACGACCCTATTCAGGAAGAACTCACCAAGAAAACTAATCCATCTCAAATTGTTATCTATTGATAATATCATAGGCCTTCTTATCTCGTAGGTACATTAGATTAGCAAATCTTCTAGTGATTAGTCTTCCGGTTACAGGCTCCTATTCACCAACATTCTTTCCCAACTTCGTTAACCTTCACGCTCGTAATCAAGGAGAAAGACCGTTGAGATTCGTTAAACTCAAACTCTAAGGTTTATTAAGTACCACCAACAAATTGCCATCGAAATTGCATGGGTAAACTAATCATGTTGCACTAGTTCAACTCTTACAAGTAAATTTTATCAGCTTGTGATTCACAATTTATTTCCTCATTCAAATCTCTATTTTCAAGTCTCGAGGCTTCAGAATTTCTTTTAATCTTATCCAAAACTCCTAAGATGAATAGTTTCAACCTCAAATAAATTCCACTCACCTCATTCCAAGGTTACGTCATACTTAAGAAGACAATGGTCCTACTCACTTAGTGACCTAGTCATTCCTTCGAACAATTAATGCCCGCCAATATATCTTCAACATTAATGTTACTAAGCTGGGTTCATCACCATGTAAGTGATATCAATGTTCTACTAGGTTACCGGTCGTACAACAACAATCCTAGGACTATAAATGGGTACCGAAATGATCGAGCTCATAAGACACTTACACGAGATAACTTCAAGGTTGTATCAACATAAGAATTATGACCATGAGGCATCCTTCAACATAACCTAATAGAACTTCAAAAGTAATCAACCAATCATTTAACTATCACTACAAGATTCACCCCTCTATTCAACGACCACAATTCGAAGTCTACCAATCACTAGTTTCTAGACGTGAAACGGTCACATAGATACGGTGGTCTAACAATAGTCTCTTGGGTCGTTATGACTCTAATTCATCTCTATCTTAACTATATGAAATCTTACTCTCTTCATTTACATGTTCAACTAGCTAAGAGCATCAAGTCTCATTGACCTTAGGTCCTAGGGTTTACCATGAATCATCATGCATACTCACTATTAGCTATTTAAGATTACTAATTATACACTAACGACTCCACCTCGTAGCCGGAAGCTTTAATCTCACTTCTATGGTTTATATACTAGGTCCATCAGTATTACTTAAGGATATATGCTTTCTAACATCCTCTAGGGTATCCAAACAACGAGTGTGTAGAATGACTTTCTTTGCATAATCACAACTAAATCCGAGGGGCACCAAATTAATATCGTGATTCTTAATATCACCAATATCCAACTTAGGACCTTAGCAATGTTAGTCATCTAATGCAAAATTCAATACCTTACACTTCTATTCGACCTAACATTTTAGGTGTAGTCTTCCGAACACAAGTTCTAGCTATGTGAATTCCTCGATTCCAACATCTCTGTATCTTGTTATACTAAAGAATCATCAACCTTGTTAAACTCAATCTCCATAGTTGCCTACATGTCTTGAGGTTATCCATTGTTAAGTCACTTAAATACGCTATCCATGACTTAATAATCTAACCCCTAATAGTAACTATCGTCAACTTCCACGAATTCCTCTCTTAATTTCTAGGTCATGATCTCTACATTTAGTGAACTTGAAACTTGCTAGTATACATCATATAAGATTTATCGATGCTTAATTCCAATCAAGTAAGGATTCAATCGTACGAGTATACTACTAACTTCTTAGATAGTCTATCAAGCCAATTTTAAGATGTGAGAAATGGATTCGAAGGAACCTCTAAGTCAACTTCCACTATAAGCACATGAGAATATATACTACTCTACATATCTAATAGTATACTCTTATATCTTAAGGAAAGATGTATGTCATTAACCTTTATACTTGAACCATAATTAGAAGAACGGTTTAACGGAATCAAGAACTTCATAGCTATAAAATTGACAACTTAATCACAGATATAAGTATTCCAAAGATAAGGAGATAACTTTACCTCAACAATTATACCTGTGCTACGCATTTTATATATATGCATATCCAATAATACATACAATCCATCAAGTACCTGTGAAGATGCCAGAAATCTCTAACTGAGACTTTTCGTTCTTCCTGCATGAATTCACTTCCCTGAAAGTTCTAGTCTTAACTATCTATGTGTATAAACAGTCAGTCAGGGTTATGCACATGTATCAAGGAAGGAGTATAAAAGCATGCATGCATTATTGAGGACGTGTCGGCGTGCATGACACAGAATACATATGGTCCAAAAAGGCATATAATATTCGATGTTCAAAACAATTAAAGCATATTAGCACACATTAACACATATAAACAAGACATCATAATTATTTTAGGGCTTCTACCTACGGTCTGAGAGTTGAACCCGACTAATGCCTAGTAAGTAAACTAAGCTTTGATATCATTCTAAAATAGGTGTCACACCTCAACCCGACCTATAGAGGCTAGACTAGGGTGTGATCTAATCATTCTCGCTATTTTACAACTATACCTGATTGACGAAGGTTAAAGCTTATCCGTTAGACTAGAATTCCAAAATTTTTTCGAAAACCGGCAACATAACGACTATAATTAGGACCTTTTAGTTTGACCTAATTTCTAAACGCCTCAATTATTCCAATCATTTATCCAATTCCATTAAGGACTCTTATATTGTTATCAACTGATATGCCTATTAGTCTATCTTGAAAGTCTCGTTTGTTTAATAAGCCTAACATGATAAGTATGTCCCGTTTATTCATCGATTCTTATTACACAAGCACCTGTTATCCTTTAGCTTACATGAGTACCTAAGTGAAATTAGATAGAGTTAACTTGTTTGATTCTTCACCTAGTGGTTTAAATGCCTACGATAACTACTAACCAAGATAATGAAATCAAAGCAACCAAATAAAGAGTTCGTCTGGTTATAATCAGTACAAGCCAAAATTAGACCCAAATTACAACGGGGTCATTTACATCAACAAAATAAACAGTCTGCAATCAAACACAACATCCCTAATAGCATTCATGTTCACAGAAAGCACGTAATGCATATAGTCATTCCGAAGGTTCATCAACTAGCACATTTACTCCAGGTACCTGTTCCAAGTCTGTTTCACCTGTGATGATAAAAGATGGTGAGTCCTTATGAACTCAGCAAGGGGGAACGAGAGATAACATTTTGAAACTGTTTTCCGGTTAATCTTATGAAACTCCTTTGAAAACATGTCAATTAGAATAAATAAGTTCATAACATAACATAAATATAAATTAACACATTTACCTGTCTTTCCTCCCCGAGGTCCTCTAGGAACGAAGCGAGAGTACTCAAACACATAAGTAAAAAGGATACGGTTTGATACGTACAAGACTCTAGAGGTAGCTCATATGGGCTCAAGAGGTAGCTCCCACCATATTTAGGTGTAGCACTTTCCCTCGCATAGTACTTACTTCCTACCGTTCAAGTTCATTTTCAGTAACAATTGTTGCGGCCGGCTTCAATCATCCACTTTTCACGCCAAATGGGTGTACTCCGGATGTACCCTGAAATCCTACGACCCAACTCTCCGAGAAAGTCTAGCCCCTAAGTGAGAGAGGGAATTGGACCATGGTAGTCACGGTTGCACCGGCAAGCCCGATGCCGCCCGGTGTGCGTGAAACGCTACCATGCCAGAATGAAAGGTTGCAACCTTGTATGCAATGCACATTTATAACATTTAACATGTCACATTAGGAGGACAACAAAGTAGGTTGCCTCCGAGCAATTATAAGATCGCACATTGACAAGTAAACATATGAGGCATGCTTTGATATTTAATTTCACTTATAATACACATGGAGTTATACGAATATTAAACGGGCAGCCATGTAACACATGTAAATCAAGTCATATAACTTGTTTCACGGCTCACGTATCAAGTAATAAGATTATACAAGTATGCAGTGTCGATTACATGAGACCGGATGCAAGAATAGCTTACTTATCAACATGCAATCATCGGGAATCATATTTAGGGCTATAAGGACAATTACGGGCAGCCTATTAACCTTCCTCAACATCATTATAATTCACAAAAGAATGGTTTATGACTCGGGAACCTACGGGGCCATTAGGGTTTACTAGGCCGTGCTCGGGGTTGGTTTCGTTTGCTAAGCACCACAAGCAACTCTTAAACCATTTCAAGCATACTCAACATTTATTAAGAGCCTACTAATCACACAACTAAACTCATTAATCATATGATCATCACTTAGCGAGATTTCATAGTTAATAGGGTTTCAATTCTTGCTTACACGTACGATTAAGCCTCAATTTTGTCACGTAATTAAACCCAAGCCATGCATTGACTAATTAAGCATGCTCAATCATTCAAAACAGCCCACACAACTGCTAGTTGCCACAAATCCAAGCGTTCAATACCACAAGTGAAGTTACAACATGTTTCAAAGCATTTTACTAAGCAAAACCCTACTGCAATGGTCTGTCTTCCCACATTCGATTAGCTAAACAAATAATCTCCAAATTCAGTGAAAAAAATATCAAATTAAATCTTAATTAGTGATTTAAATCCAGAAACAAACCTCGCATTATTTGGAGTTCGGATTCAAGAGTTATGGCCAAAACCATGCGACTACGCAAAACTGTCCAGTTTTTGACACATTACGCTTTTTGCCAATTTTGAGGTTCTTAGAGTCATAATTAGCCTTGGTCTATTTCTAACAAAAATGTCCAACACTGCAAAATCTAGCAACCTACGAAGTTTCTTGCATTTTAGATATTGTTTACTAGGTCAAAACTATTTCGTTCTACAAGAACAGTGAACTGCCAAAAACCTGCTCCATTTTCCTAGATTTTCCAAATTTAGACACCTTTCGATGTTTTTTGCCATTTTGGAGACCTTAGATTCAAAATTGGCCTTGGCCTATTTCTATGAAAAATTCTCATAACTGACAAAAATAGTCACCTACTTAATTTCATGCATTTTCAACATCATTTACCAGGCCAAATACACTTCGTTCTAACAAGTCAGAAATCTGCCATTTTCGCGATTTTACCTATCTTCAAGTTCTAGCTAAATATCTTGCCATGCATGGTTACAAAAGCTCATGTACACACATATACCACAAGTACAGAGGTAAAAATAGACATATGAAGGCATGCATGTGGTTTTTGAAAGCTTTTAAAAGAGGTTAACCCTCACCTTAGCCTATTGACAACAAATGATGCTCAAAACTCTTGAAGATGCACAAAATGGAGCTTCTTTCTTGCTTCTTCCTTGCTTGGGCTGCAATGGCCAAACTTGGGAGAGATCTTGAGAGCATGCTTGAGGTCTTGGAAGCTCAAGAGAAGCCATGGTCGAAAATGAGAGAGAAGGAGAGAGAATGAGAGGAAAGATAGAGTTTTGAGAGAAAAATGAAATGTGATGAGTTGTATGTGTGTGTGTGTCAGCCTTAGGGCCTTTCAAATCTGATTTTTGTGTCAACTAGCATATAATTTGAGTTGTAATGAGGCATGGGGTGGGTTGGTCGAGAAAGGTAGCTTAGGATAGGGAGCTTTGAAGTTTTTTGATGCATGGTGTCTTGAGCTTATGTCATAGGTTGTCTAGGATAATTTGAATTTATGCAATGTTTATTCATGTGCAAGGTATGGTTGGCCAAGGTATGTGGAATTCTGAATTTTTTGTTTTGTTTAAGGCTTATTTTATTGTAGGTTATATATATTTTGATTGCCTAGTAGTTAGAATGTAAGAGAATGTTGGGAATCTAGGGAACCTAGGTAGAATAATTTATATGAAAGCTGAGATAGTTTATTACTATTTTAGTGTTAGTGGATTTTCTAGGATTTCTTTATTGTCTAGTGTTTTGTGTAGGATTCTTTGTTGATTAGCGTGTGGTCACTCTTTCCTAGGTCTAGGGCTCGCACTACGAGATAAGGCACGCACTACGAGACACGCACAAAAATTAATACGGGGCACGAATCACAAGGTAGACACAAACTATGAGATAAGGCACGCACTTCAAGATAAATGCACGGATTCCAATGCAAATGCACGCAACACTAGGTGAATGCACGTAAACCAATACAAGACATGTAATTCAATGCAATGCACGTAAATCAAAGTCAAGGCACGTAAGTCGAGGATTAGGGCACACAATTCTAGGTCAAGGCACGTACGACGAGGCATGCATGAAAACCAAGACAGGGCACGTAATCCAAGGTCGATCATATAATTCTTGGTCTAAGGCATGCAAATCTAGGTAAGATGCGTTATTCAGTGCCGGGCCTCATAGGGATTACCCGCTGAGTTTAAGCATATCAATAAGCAGAGGAAAAGAAACTTACAAGGATTCCCTTAGTAATAGCGAGCGAACTAGGAACAACCCAGCTTGAGAATCGGGCGGCTCTACCGTCCGAATTGTAGTCTGGAAAAGCATCCTCAGCGGCGGACCGGACCTAAGTCACCTAGAAAGGGGCGCCAAAGAGGGTGACAGCCCCGTCGTGCCCGGACCCTATCGCACCACGAGTCGCTGTCGGCGAGTCAGGTTGTTTGGGAATGCATCCCTAAGCGGCGGTAAATTCCATCCAAGGCTAAATACGAGTGAGAGACCGATAGCTAACAAGTACCGCGAGGGAAAGATGAAAAGGACTTTGAAATGAGAGTCAAAGAGTGCTTGAAATTGTCAAGAGAGAAGCGGATGGGGACCGGTGATGCACCCCGATTGTATGCAGAATGGCGAGAGCCGGTCCGCCGATCGGCTTGGGGTACGGACCAGCGCGGATTGGGGCGGCGGCTAAAGCCTGGGCATTAGATATGCACGCGGAACGTCGTCGCCTCGATCGTGGTGGGGTAGCGCATACCTTCGGCATTCTTCGGTATCTGTGCACTTCCGGTGCTGGCCTACGTGCTCCCCATTTGACCCGTCTTGAAACACGGACCAAGAAGTCTGATATATGTGCTAGTCAACGGGTGCGTAAACCCACAACGTGCAAGGAAGCTGATTGGCGGGATCCCCGCGCCGACCGACCTTGATCTTCTAAGAAGGGTTCGAGTGCAAGCATACCAGTCGGGACTCGAAAGATGGTGAACTATGCCTGAGCAGGGCGAAGCCAGTGAAAACTCTGGTGGAGGCCCGCAGCGATGCTGACATGCAAATCGTTCGTCTGACTTGGGTATAGGGGCAAAAGACTAATCGAACCATCTAGTAGCTGGTTCCATTCGAAGTTTCCCTCAGGATAGCTGGAGCTCGCATGCGAGTTCTGTCGGATAAAGCCAATGATTAGAGGCATCGGGGATGCAATGCCCTCGATCTATTCTCAAACTTTAAATAAGTAGGACGGCGCAACTGCTTTGTTGAGCCACGCCACGGAATCAAGAGCTCCAAGTAGGCCATTTTTGGTAAGCAGAACTGGCAATGCGGGATGAACTGGAATCCAGGTTATGGTGCCCAACTGCGCGCTAACCAAGATCTCATAAAGGGTGTTGGTCGATTAAGGCAGCAGGAAGGTGGTCATGGAAGTCAAAATCCACTAAGGAGTGTGTAACAACTCACCTGCCAAATCAACTAGCCCCAAAAATGGATGGTGCTTAAGCGTGCGACCTATACCCGGTCGTCAGGGCAAGTGCCAGGCCCCGATGAGTAGGAGGGCGCGGTGGTCGCTGTAAAACCCAGGGTGTAAGCCCGAGCGGAATGGTCGTCGGTGTAGATCTTGGTAGTAGTAGCAAATATTCAAATGAGAACTTTGGAGGCCGAAGAGGAGAAAGGTTCCATTTGAATGAGACTTGCACATGGGTTAGTCGATCCTAAGGGTCGGGGGAAGCCCGACAGATAGTGCGTTCTGTACGTACACCGAAAGGGAATCAGGTTAAAATTCCTGAGCCGGTACGTGGCAGTTGATGGCAACGTTAGGGAGTCCGGAGACGTCAGCGGGGGCCTCGGGAAGAGTTATCATTTCTGTTTAACAGCCTGCCCACCCTGGAAACAATTCAGCCGGAGGTAAGGTCCAGCGGCTGGAAGAGCACCGCATGTCGCGCAGTATCCAGTGCGCCCCCTGGGGCCCTTGAAAATCCAGAGAACCGAGTGTCGTCCAAGCCCGGGCGTACTCATTACCGCATCAGGTCTCCAAGGTGAACAGCCTCTGGTCGATGGAACAATGTAGGCAAGGGAAGTCGGCAAAATAGATCTGTAACTTCGGGAAAAGAATTGGTTGTGAGGGCTGGGCACGAGGGTCCCAGTCTCGAACCCGTATGCTGTCAGCGGACTGCTCGAGCTGCTCACGCGGCGAGAGTGGGTCGCCCCTTGCCGACCGGTGGACCGCTTGGGAACAGCTTCCTCGGGGGCCTTTCCTGGACGTCGAACAACCAACTCAGAACTGGTGTGGACAAGGGGAATCTGACTGTTTAATTAAAACAAAGCATTGTGACGATCCTTGCGGATGCTCACGCAATGTGATTTCTGCCCAATGCTCTGAATGTCAAAGTGAAAAAATTCAACCAAGTGCAGGTAAATGGCGGGAGTAACTATGACTCTTGTAAGGTAGCCAAATGCCTCGTCATCTAATCAGTGACATGCATGAATGGATTAACGAGTTTCCCACTGTCCCTGTCTACTAACCAGCGAAACCACAGCCAAGGGAACGGGCTTGGCAAAGTCAGTAGGGAAAGAAGACCCTGTTGAGCTTGACTTTAGTCCAACTTTGTGAAATGACTTGAGAGGTGTAGGATAAGTGGGAGTCGAAAGGCGAAAGTGAAATACCACTACTTTTAACGTTATTTTACTTATTCCTTGAATCAGAGACGGGGCACTACCCCTCTTTTTGGACCCAAGGCTCGCTCTGGGGGCCAATCCGTGCGGAAGACATTATCAGTTGGGGAGTTTGGCTGGGGCTACACATCTATTAAAAGATAATGCAGGTATCCTAAGATAAGCACAACGAGAACAGAAATCTCGTGTGGAACATAAGGGTAAAAGCTCATTTGATTCTGATTTCTAGTACGAATACGAATCGTGAAAGTGTGGCCTAACGATCCTTTAGACCTTCAGAATTTGAAGCTAGAGGTCTCAGAAAAGTTACCACAGGGATAACTGGCTTGTGGCAGCCAAGCATTCATAACGACGTTGCTTTTTGATCCTTCGATATCGGCTCTTCCTATCATTGTGGAACAGAATTCACCAAGTATTGGATTGTTCACCCACCAATAGGGAATGTGAGCTGGGTTTAGAGCGTCGTGAGACAGGTTAGTTTTACCCTACTAATGACAGTGTCGCAATAGTAATTCAACCTAGTGCGAGAGGAACCGTTGATTCGCACAATTGGTCGTTGCGCTTGGTTGAAAAGCCAGTGGCGCGAAGTTATCATGTGCTGGATTATGACTGAATGACTCTAAGTCAGAATCTGAGCTAGAAGCGACGCGCTCGCCCGTCGCTTGTTCACCGACCAGCAGTAGGGGCCTCCGGTCCCCAAGGACGCGTTTCGTTGGCCAAGCCGTCGCGATGGAAGCATTGCGCCGACCGCCTTGAAGTACAATTCCCATCGAGCGGCGGGCAGAATCCTTTGCAGTTAACTTAACTACGTAACGGGGTATTTTAAGTGGTAGAGTGGCCTTTCTACCACGATCCACTTAGATTCAGCACTTTGTCGCTCTGATTCATCCCTCCCCCCTCCTCACCTATCTCTGGCCCATCAGCAATCCAATCCCATACCATCCCATCAATCGATATTATTTTCCCCGAACGGGCCAAGAGGTTCGACGCCCTATGCCGTTCCCCAAGTGTGTCTCCAAGTGCCTAAGTAAGTCATAAGTCGTAACCCAAGTGTCGACGCGCGAATGCCCAACTGTTGCCAAGTGCTCTGCGCCCAAGTCCGAATAACATTAGCCTAAGTTAGTTTTCCATGCTCACTGCCTGCTATAGTGCCGCCGCAAGTGTCGTGGGGTTTCGAGGCAACAATGATGCCCAATTATGCCCAATTATTCCCAAGTGCTAAGTGCTATGCCCAAGGATGCCCAAGTACTATGTGTTATGCCTAAGGATGCCCAAGTGCTAAGTGTTATACCCAAGTGCTATACCCAAGTCTTATGCCCAATGATGCCCAAGTGTCGACGTCATAAGTTTTAAGTGTCGACGCGCGAATGCCCAAAGTGCTATACCCAAGTGCTATGTGCTATGCCCAATGATGCCCAAGTGCTATGTGCTATGCCCATTGATGCCCAAATGCTATGTGCACCCAAGCTCTATGCCCAAGTGCTATGTGCACCCAAGTGCTATGCCCAATAATGCCTAAGTGCTATATGCGATGCCTAAGCGCTAAGGGCCTACTGCCGGCCGACCCCGCGTATCGCCTCCAATGCCCAAGTGTTAGACAGCCTATGCTTGTTTCGTAAGAGATGGCAAAAAATTTGAATCCGACATTGTGTGCTTCCGGCCCACATAGGTGCCTAACGTTCTTCCGTAAGCAAACGGTGACTGAGGTTATGTTGCCCCTATATTCGGCACGGCTGGGCACGTTGGAGAACGGTTGCGGAACGGCTGCCCAAGGTGTTGCACGACGGTGCACGATTGGGCCTCCGATGGGACATGTACTTGGGGCCTCCGATGGGGCACGCACTTGGCCTCGGATGACCTACAACTTGGCACGTAGTTGGGGCACGGCTTGGCAAGGTTGTCGCGCAGTGGGGTGGCGCATCGGGCACGATGGGGCAAGCACTTGGGTGACAATGCCACACGGTGGTGCGTGCATAGGGCGTCCGTGCCGCACGATGGTTGCAAATGGGGTACCCATGCCGCACGATGGTACGCATATGTGGCCCGTATGCCGCAGGAAGGTGCGCGCATGGGGCGCCTATACCGCACGATGGTGGGTGCATGCCGCTCGAAGGTGCGCGTATGGGGCGCCCATGCCGCAAGAAGGTTCGCACATGGGGTACTCATGCGCAACGATGGTGCACGCATGTGGCCCGCATGCCACACAAAGGCATGCACCCCCATGCAACACAATGGGGTGCAAATCGGGCGCGTATGCCACACGATGGTGCGAGCATGGGACGCCCATGCAGCACGATGGTGCGCACATGGGTAGCCCATGCCGCACGATGGTGCGCGCATGGGTCGCACAGGCTGCACGATGGTGCGCGCATATGGCCATCGTGCGGCATGGGTCGCGTAGGCCGCACGATGGTGCACGTATATGGCCCGCATACAGCACGAAGGTGCATGCATGGGGCGCCCATGCCGTAAGATGGTGTGCACATCGGGCGCACATGCCGCACGAAGGTGGGTGCATGGGGCACTCATGCCGCACGATAGTGCGCATATGCCGCACGAAGGTACATGCGTAGGGCGCCTATGCCGTACTATGGTGCACGCATGCCGCACGATGGTGCGCACATCGGGCGCGCATGTCGTACGATAGTGAGCGCATCTAGCTCGCAAGCGGCACGAAGGTGCTCGCATAGGGCACTCATACCGCACGATGGTGTGCGCATCTTGCGCGCATGCTGCACATTGGTGCTCTCATGTGGCCCGCATGCGGCACGAAGATGAGCGCGTGGGGCGCTGGTGCCGCACAAGGTTGCGCACATGGGGCGCGCATACTGCACGATGGTGTGCACAAGTGGTGCGCGCAGGGCGCTCAAGGGGCGCAGTTGGGGCACTATTGGGGACAGCTGGGGTACTATGGGGGTACGCTTGGGGGACGATGAGGGATGTTTGGGGACGGCTTTGGCACTACTAGTGGACGTTGGGCACGACGGGCAATGTTAAGCATTCGTGGGTATTGGGCATGCATAATGTATTATGACACGATTGTGGATATTGATGTCGTTTTACAAGTGATTTTTGAATCTATGAAGTGGTCTTAACCTTTCCCTTGTTCGAATAACATTTCATCAAATTTGTGAGGCGAATTAGATTAATCGGCTTCCCAATCTTTCCAAAATAATTTTTAACACTAAATATCATGTAAGCAAATTAATTAATGAATTAATATAAATTTTCCTAAATTTTATAGTATTTTTTTCCCTATTTTTCGTAATTTCTAAATATTAAAAATTAATTTTTTGAAAAAAATATTTTTGAATATCATTTAACAAATTAATGTATGAATTAATATAAATTTTTCTGAATTTTTTACTATTTTTCACAATTATTAAATATTAAAAAATATTTTTTTAAAAAAAATATTGTGAAGCATTTGGATATCATATGCTATCAATAAGGAGTAAGTTGGGTACGAAGATCATGCCATATGGGGCCTTTTATAGTGTAAAACACCCATTATGAATCTCTGGCAAAATGTACGCTACAATTGTCACTTGATTTTTTGCATCTAAATGTACTATAGGGGGTTATGTGGTGTTAAGCCCTTTGGTCAAGGTCCATGCCGGGGGACGTTGTGGGCACTTCGTGGCACATTGTGGGCTATATCGTGCGCTATATTATTGGCTGGAATGCCTACCGAGTGAATCACGCCGAGGTATTAGATTGCATACCCGTGCGTTGGGGCTGTGCCACCCCCGCCCCGAGTTCCCTGGCATGTCCCTCGGCATGGTACCAGGATGGCTAATGAGGAACGTGGTGGCTTCCCTAGCGCCTCATTATCCATCTTGGTGACACAACACCGTCGACGTCATTGGGATAGCTAATGAGGGGGCGAGTGGTTGCCCAAGCACAAAACTAGCCATCCTCGTGCCGCTGGCTAGGTACACGTTAGGGGAGATTCCCATCCCCCGACGTGTCGTTGGGCCTGCGTGATGCGCGAATCGCCTAACACACAAAGCCATGGCCGTTGTCGAGTTGATGCGCGCTGCCATGGTCTAGTGTCGTGACGATCCAAGCACCACGTGGGCTTAGGTGGCTCTTGGGGGATGGTTGGAGCAAGCGTGATGCGCAAATCGCCTAGCACACGTGGCATTGGCTTTCGTTAAGCAATGATACGGGCATTGCGATGAGACGATTGCTGATGCTTCAATGTCGTGGCGATCCAAGCACCATGCGGCCTTGAAGCTGTCCCCCGGTTGGTTCTAACGTGCTTGTGCGTTGCGCGAATCGCCTAACACATGAAGCCATGGTCCTCGCTGAGTTATAATGCAACGGATGTGGTCTAATGTCGTGGCGATCCAAGCACCGCATGGGCAGGAAGGTAGTTTGCTTGTACCGTTTCGTGCATACGGGTGCATACACGGGGACGGTGGAGGGCATGCGTGATGTGCGAATTGTCTAGCACACGTGGCATTGGCTTTCGTTAGGCAACGAGGTGAGCGTTGCAATGAGACGATTGC
>CM075766.1:22157870-22165370 GCA_037974665.1 Ehretia macrophylla
CGGAATTTCGACAGTATAATGACAGTAATTAAGACACCGAGGCTCTAAACCAGCCTCTTCAAAATATCATACAACCAACTCCACAAACCATTCAACAATCAACTCCTCAATTAAATTAACAACATACAACATAACCATATTATACAATAATAATTTCTTCAACAACCCATTCATAGTTATATGTCTCCGTTCCAACTTTGTACATAGGCTATACATACATTTCAAAATAGGTTATAACCAACTTAGTACTCTAGTCACGATCAAAATAAAGACTACTGAATCAACATACATACGTCTTTATATTAAGATAGGTTATACAATGCATTATTTTACAACAACTAAGATAATCTCATGGCAATGACTCCTATACATAAGACTCATCCACATATAGCATATTCCCTCTTCAAGAGGCACGTACCCGTAGTCAAAATCAGTAACACCTGCATGCATGCAATAATTAAGAGTGAGCTTATATAAAACAAGTCCAGTGAGGATTCGATAGATTTCTAACAGTATTTACTATACTCCTTGGAAATCATCCTTTGAGCACTAAACACACAATAAACATCAATAACAATATAAACACATAACTATAATGACCATTCAATAAAGGATACTCTAGTCGGTGTAGCTCCAAACGCCATCCCGATCTCAACCAACTTCTTATCACCCCCATGACACACGCACCCGAGGTACCTTACTAGCCCTGCCTTCCAAGGTATCTCCGCCCATGCGAGATGAGGGTAGCCTCTGATAGCCATGCCGTTTTCAACCCGACGGCCCGATACCGCCCGAGAGGTGGCACACGTATATTAAGACTCAACAATAACAATAAACATTCAATCACAGGAGGACAACCTTTTCCGTTGACTATCTCCCGGTTCATCAATAATCAATAATCAATAATGCATCAATCAATTAATAACATTACAACAACACAACATCAATTAATCAATTAACAACTAAACAACTATGTTAGATGACAAAGTAGGCCACCCAACTTAACATGCATTAAACACACAACCAAACCCTAATCTAACCATCAACAACTCATAATTCAATCACTCAAACACCACCCAATCATCTAAAGGCATATATCAACATTTTAAAGAAAGACAACCTAAATTTCTAATAATCATAACTTACATTCTACTAATCCAAACAACTCCAAACCAGTTCCTATCATTCATCCACTCAATCAACTACATTAGTCCCCTCGAAAACCAACCAAAATACATCCAAATCAAGCCCAACAACCCTAAAACCCTAATGCACCTTGGCTGAAATTTCCGGACTTTCACACCAAAATCACAATCAAAATTTTGGCATTACAACGGTACTACCCCGTATTTAACAAACTTTTACAAATCGACGGCAATCGATTCCAACCACTACAACTCAAAATATTCAACAAATAGCCAACAACTCAACTTTTAATACCCAAAAATAAAATTCATGCTACAACGGTTCAAATTTTATATGAACGCATATAAACGATCCTTAGCATGCACTGAGCAATAATATAACATCAATTCAACTTTCTAACGGTTCAAAATTCAATTATACGCAAAAACGTAAAATATGACATTTGAGATCTAGAATTTTTCTCTCACCTTTGATGTGTTATGAAGCTAGAAAGATGCTCAATGGATGCTCAAGAGGTGGAATCAAGCTTTGGTTGAAGAAGTTTGGCCTTGAATTACAACGTCTAATGAAAAATTGCCTTTGAAAACTTGAAGAAAACTCTTGGCTTTTCTCCTATGGAGCTCACGGCAATGTGAGTGTTTTTGAGTGTGTTTTTTGAGCTTTCTATTGTGTGTTGATGCATATAAGCTAAGGTCAAACAAATTAAAAGAAAGTTAAAGTTGACACTTAGTTTATTTTTAGTATTTTTAGTCTTTTAATCCTATTTTCTTGAATCTTTCTTGCTCAACTATTAAATTGACATCTAAATTAATTCTAGACAATATATTTTAGGTGAAAAATAGTTTTACATTTAAACATTTTCATCCGAGTCGGCTTAAAACTCAATTTCTTGCAAAAGAAAGTGTAAAAACCTTTAAAATTCCAAATCCGATTCCAAATTGTTTTAATCAAAAACGGGTCTATTAATACCCGAGGACTAGGTTTTAAAACAATTAAAACACCCCTGTAAAAATTTTAGCGGACAGGTGTTCAAAACACTATTCACTAAAACCGGCGATA
This sequence comes from Ehretia macrophylla, assembly GCA_037974665.1. Classification (NCBI taxonomy): domain Eukaryota; kingdom Viridiplantae; phylum Streptophyta; class Magnoliopsida; order Boraginales; family Ehretiaceae; genus Ehretia; species Ehretia macrophylla. Next base: position 22,160,076 of record CM075766.1, read on the forward strand.
AAATTTTTGATTCTATTTTTTGATGAAAATTTCATGAATGCACACATAGTATGTATTAGGAATATAAATCACATATTTAGCACATTTTAACTCATATAACACATAAACAAGTCAAAGCATGCAAAATGAGGCAAAACACGCAAATCGAGGTAAAGGCAAAATATGGGGTCTCACACGCGACCTATACCCAGCTGTCGGGGCAAGTGCCAGGCCCTGATGAGTTGGAGGGCGCGGCGGTCGCCGTAAAACCAAGGGCGCGAGCTCAGGCGGAGTGGCCGTCGGTGCAGATCTTGTTGGTAGTAGCAAATATTCAAATGAGAACTTTGAAGGCCAAAGAGGGGAAAGGTTCCATATGAACGGCACTTGCACATAGGTTAGTCGATCCTAAGGGTTGGGGTAAGCCAGACAGATAGCACGTTCCACGCATGAACCAAAAGGGAATCAAATCAAAATTCCTAAACCGCGATGTGGCAGTTGACGGCAACGTTAGGGAGTCTCGAGACGTCGGCGGGGGCCTCAGGAAGAGTTATCTTTTTTGTTTAATAGCTTGCCTACCTTGGAAACGGCTCAGCCGGAGGTAGGGTCCAGCGGCTGGAAGAGCACCACATATAGCGCAGTGTCCAATGCGCCCCCGACGGCCCTTGAAAATTCGGAGGACCAAGTGCCATCCGCGTCCAGTCGTACTTATAACCGCATCAGGTCTCCAAGGTGAACAACCTCTGGTCGATGGAACAATGCAGGCAAAGGAAGTTGGCAAATGGATCCGTAACTTCGGGAAAAGGATTGGCTCTGAGGGTTGGGCACGGGGTCCTAGTCCTGAACCCGTCAGCTATCGGCGGACTGCTCGAGCCACTCCTGTGGCTAGATCGGGTCAACGTGTGCTGGCCGGGGGACGGACTGGGAACGGCTCCTTCAGGAGCCTTCCCCGGGCATCGAACAGCCAGCTCAAAACTGGTACGGACAAGGGGAATCCGACTGTTTAATTAAAACAAAGCATTGCTATGGTCCATGCAGATGCTCAAGTAATGTGATTTCTGCCCAGTGGTCTGAATGTCAAAGTGAAGAAATTCAACCAAGCGCGGGTAAATGGCGGGAGTAACTATGACTCTCTTATGGTAGCCAAATGCCTCGTCATCTAATTAGTGACGCACATGAATGGATTAACGAGATTCCCACTGTCCCTGTCTACTATCCAGCAAAACCACAGCCAAGGGAATGGGCTTGGCAGAATAAGCGGGGAAAGAAGACCCTGTTGAGCTTGACCCTAGTTCGACTTTGTGAAATGACTTGAGAGGTATAGGATAAGTGGGAGCCGAAAGGCGAAAGTGAAAAACCACTACTTTTAACATTATTTTACTTATTCTGTGAATCAGAGGCCCCTCTTTTTAGACCCAAGGCTCACTCTACGGGCCGATCTGGGCGGAAGACATTGTCAGGTGCGGAGTTTGGCTGGGGAGGCACATCTATTCACAGATAACGCAGGTGTCCTAAGATGAGCTCAACGAGAACAGAAATCTCATGTCGAACAGAAGGGAAAAATATCGTTTGATTCAGATTTCCAGTACGAATATGAACTATGAAAGCATGGCCTAACGATCGTTTAGACCTTTAAATTTTTTTGAAGTTAGAGGTGTCAGAAATGTTACAACAGGGATAACTGGCTTGTCGCAGCCAAGCGTTCATAACGACGTTGCTTTTTGATCCTTCGATGTCGGCTCTTCCAATCATTGTGAAGTAGAATTCACCAAGCGTTAGATTGTTCACCCACCAATAAGGAACATGAGCTGGGTTTAGACTGTCATGAGACAGGTTAGTTTTATCCTACTGATGACAGTGTCACAATAGTAATTCAACCTAGTACAAGAGGAACCGTTGATTCACACAATTGGTCATCGCGCTTGGTTGACAAGCCAGTAGCGCGAAGCTACCGTGTGTTGGATTATGACTGATCGCCTCTAAGTCAGAATTCGGGCTAGAAGCGACATGCTCATCGGCCGCCCGTTCATCGACCCACAATAGGGTCCTCCGGTCCCCAAGGGCACGTGTCGTTAGCCAAGCCATCGCGACGGAAGCGTCACGAGGGCCGCCTTGAAGTACAATTCCCATCTAGCGGCGGGAAAAATCCTTTGCAGACGACTTAAATACACGACAGGGTATTGTAAGTAGCAGAGTGGCCTTGCTACCACGATCCACCGAGATTTAGCCCTTTGTCACTTTGATTCGTCCCTCCCCCCTCCTCGCCTATCTTCGCCCTATCCGTAATCCAATTGCATCCCATCCCATCAACCGATACTATTTCCCCCGAATGGGCCAAGAGGTTCGACGCCCTATGCTGCTCCCCAAATGTGTCTCCAAGTGCCTAAGTAAGTCATAAGTCATAACCCAAGTGTTGACGCGCGAATGCCCAAGTGTTGCCAAGTGCACTGCGCCTAAGTCCGAATAACATTAGCCCAAGTTAGTTTACCACGCTCGTTGCCTACTATAGTGCCGCCGTAAGTGTCGTGGGGTTTCGAGGCAACAATGATGCCCAATTATGCCCAAGTACTAAGTGTTATGCCCAAGGATCCCCAAGTACTATGTGTTATGCCCAAGGATGCACAAGTGCTAAGTGATATACCCAAGTGCTATGCCCAATGATGCCCAAGTGTCGACGTCATAAGTTTCAAGTGTCGAAGCGCGAATGCCCAAAGTGTTGTACCCAAGTACTCTGTGCTATGCCTAATGATGCCCAAGTGGTATGTGCTATGCCCATTGATGCCCAAGTGCTATGTTCACCCAAGCTCTATGCCCAAGTGCTATGTGCACCCAAGTGTCATGCCCAATGATGCCTAAGTGCTACGAGCTATGCCCAAGCGCTAAGGGCCCACTGCCGGCTAACCCCGCCATCGCCTTGAGTGCACAAGTATTAGACAGCCTATCCTTGCTTCGTAAGTGATGTCAAAAAATTTGAATCCGACCTAGTGTGTTGTCAGCCCGCATAGGTGCCTAACGTTTTTCCCTTAGCATTAACGGTGACTGCAGTTATGTTGCCCCTATCTTCGGCACGACTGAGCACATTGGTGAACGATTGCGGCCCAGCTACTGACGGTGTTGCACGACAGTGCATGATTTGGCCTCGGATGGGGCACGTACTTGGGGCCTCAGATGGGGCACGCACTTGGCATCGAATGAGCTACAGCTTGGCACGCAGTTGGGGCATGACTTGGCAAGGTTGTCGCGCAGTGGGGTCGCGTATCGGGCATGATGGGGCAAGCAATTGGGGTACGATGCCGCACGGTGGTGCGCACATAGGGCCCCCATGTTGAACGATGATGTGCACATGGGGTACCCGTGCCGCACGATAGTGTGCGCATGTGGCCCGCATGCCGCATGAAGATGCGTACATAGGGCGCCCATGCCGCACGATGGTGCGCGCATAGGGCTCCTATGCCGAACAATGGTACTTGTATGTGGCCCGTATGCTGCACAAAGGTGCGTGCATGGGTCGGCTATGCCGCACAATAGTGCACGCATGGGGCGCCCAAGCGGCACGATGGTGTATGCATGGGGTGCCCATGCCGCACGATGATGGGCGCATGCCGCTCAAAGGTGCGAGCATGGGGCACCCATGCGGCATAGTGGTGTGTGCATGGGGTGCCTATGCCGCACGATGCGTCGCTCGAAGGTGCGAGCATGGGACGCCCATGCAGCACAAAGGTGTGCGCATGGGGTGCACATGCCGAACAATGGTACTCGCATGTGGCCCGCATGTCACACGAAGGCACGCGCATAGGGCACCCATGCCGCACGATTGGGCGCCCATGCCACACAATGGTGCACTCATGTGGCCCGCATAACGCACGAAGATGTGCGCATGGGGCGCCTATGCCGCACGATAGTGTGCGCATGGGATGCCCATGCCCCACGATGGTGCACACATGGGCACGCATGCCACACGATGGTACGTCCATGTGGCCCACATACCACACGAGGGTGCCCGCATGGGGTGCCCATGCCGTACAATGATGCGCGCATAAGGCGCGGATGCTGCAGGAAGGTGCACCCATGCCACACGATGGTACGTGCATGCCGCACGAAGGTGCACGCATGGGAAGCCTATGCTGCATGATGGTGCACGCTTGTGGCCCGCATACCGCACGATGGTGCTTTCATGGGCCACCGATGCCCCATGAAGGGGTGCGCATGGGTCCTCGTTGCCTCACGATGGTATGCGCATATGGCCCACATGCCGCATGAATGTGCGCACATGGGGCTCCCGTGCTGTACAGTGGTGCACGCATGCCGTACGAAGGTGCGCGCATAAGAAGTCCATGCCACTCGATAGTGCGCTCATCGGGCATGTATACTACACAATGGTATGCGCATGTGGCCCGTATACAACACGAATGTGCGTGCATGGGGCGCCCATACCGCGTGATGGTGTGCATATTGTGTGCGCATGCTGCATAATGGTGCGCTCATGTGGCCCGCATACGACACGTTGGTGCGCGCATGGGGCGCCAGTGCCGCACGAGGTTGCGCACATGGGGTGCGCATACAGAACGATGGTGTGCGCTAGTGGCGCACGCGGCGTGCTCAAGGGGCACTGCTGGGGCACGGCCAGGGCACTGTTGGGGCATGGTTGGGGCACTATAGGGGTATGCTTGAGGGACAATGGGGGATTTGGGGGACGACTTTGGCACTACTATGGGACATTGGGCACGACGAGCAATGTTAGGAATTCGTGGGTGTTGGGCATGCGGAATGCATTATGACATAAATGTGGACATTGATGTCCTTTTACAAGTGGTTTCCGAATCTATGAAGTGTCCTTAACCTTTCCCTTGTCCGAATAACAGTTTGTCACATTTCTGAGGCGAATTAGATTAATCGAGTTTCCCAATCTTTCCAAAAAAAATTTAGCGCCAAATATCATGTAAACAAATTAATTTATGAATTAATATAAATTTTCATAAATTTTCAAGTATTTTTTCTGATTTTTCCCTTTTTCGTAATTTATAAATATTAAAAATTAATTTTCTGAAAAAAATATTTTTGAATATCATTTAACAAATTAATGTATGAATTAATATATTTTTTCTGAATTTTCTACTATCTTTTCTGATTTTTCCCTATTTTTCGCAATTATTATATATTAAAAAATATTTTTTCAAAAAAAATTATCTTGAAGCATTTGGATATCATATGTTATCAATAAGGAGCAAGTTGGGTGCGAAGATCATGCTATATTGGGCTTTTTATAGTGTAAAACATCCATTATGAATCTCTGGCAAAATGTACGCTACTGTTGTCACT
>CM075766.1:22170370-22177870 GCA_037974665.1 Ehretia macrophylla
ATCTATTCTCAAACTTTAAATAGGTAGGACGGCGCAGCTGCTTTGTTGAGCCTCGCCACGAAATTAGGAGCTCCAAGTAGGCCATTTTTGGTAAGTAGAACTGGCGACGCGTGATGAATTGGAAGCCGGGTTACGGTGCCTAGCTGCGTGCTAACCTAGATCCCACAAAGGGTGTTGGTTGATTATGACACCATGACAGTGGTCGTGGAAGTCAAAATCCGATAAGGAGTGTGTAACAACTTACATGCCGAATCAACTAGCCCCGAAAATGGATGGCGCTTAAGCGCGCGACCTATACCCGCTCGTATGGGGCAAATGCTAGGCCCCGATGAGTAGGAGGGCGTGGCGGTCGTCGCAAAACCCAGGGCACGAGCCTAGGCGGAGCAGCCGTCGGTACAAATCTTGGTGATAGTAGCAAATATTCGAATGAGAACTTTTAAGGCCGAAGAGGGGAAAGGTCCCATGTGAACGGCACTTGCACATGAGTTAGTCGATCCTAAGGGTCGAGGAAAGCCCGACAGATAGCGCTTTCCGCACGTGCACCGAAAGGGAATTGGGATAAATTTTCTTAATCGGGATGTGGCGGTTGACGACAATGTTAGGGAGTCCGGAGACGTTAGCGGGGGACGTGGGAAGAGTTATCTTTTTTGTTTAACAGCCTGCCCACCCTAGAAACGGCTCAGCCGGAGGTAGGGTCTAGCGGCTGGAAGAGCAACGCACGTCGTGTGGTGTCCGGTGCATCCCCGGTGGCTGTTGAAAATCCAGAGGACCGAGTGCGTCCATGCCCGGTCGTACTCATAACTGCATCAGGTCTCCAAGGTAAACAGCCTTTGGTCGATGGAACAATGTAGGCAAGGGAAGTCAGCAAAATGGATCCGTAACTTCAGGAAAAGGATTGGCTCTAAGGGCTGGGCACGGGGGTCCCAGTCCCGAAACCGTCAGATGTCGGCGGAATGCTCGAGCTTCTTCCGCGGCGAGAGCAGGTCAACGTCTGTCGACTGGCGGACAGACTGGGAACGGCTCCCTCGGGGGCCTTCCCCGAGCGTCGAACAGCCAGCTCAGAACTAGTACGGGCAAGGGGAATCCGACTATTTAATTAAAACAAAGCATTGCGATGGTCCCTACATATGCTCACGCAATCTGATTTCTACCCACTGCTCTGAATGCCAAAGTGAAGAAATTCAACCATGCACGGGTAAACGGCGGGAGTAACTATGACTCTCTTAAGGTAGCCAAATGCCTCGTCATCTAAATAGTGATGCGCGTGAATGGATTAACGAGATTCCCACTGTCCCTGTCTACTATCCAACGAAACCACGCCAAGGGAACGGGTTTGGCAGAATCAGCGGGGAAAGAAGACCCTATTGAGTTTGACTCTAGTCCGACTTTGTGAAATGACTTGAGGGTGTAAGATAAGTGGGATCCGAAAGGCGAAAGTGAAATACAACTACTTTTAACGTTATTTTACTTATTTCGTGAATCGGAGGCGGGGCACTGCCCCTCTTTTTGGACCCAAGGCTCCCTCTGCGGCAGCACATCTGTTAAAAGATAACGCAAGTGTCCTATGATGAGCTCAACGAGAATAGAAATCTCGTGTGGAACAGAAGGGTAAAAGCTTGTTTGATTCTAATTTCCAGTACGAATACGAACTGTGAAAGCGTGGCCTAACGATCCTTTAGACCTTCAGAATTTGAAGCTAGAGGTGTCAGAAAAGTTACCAAAGGGATAACTAGCTTGTGGCAGCCAAGCGTTCATAGCGACATTGCTTTTCGATCCTTCGATGTCGGCTCTTCCTATCATTGTGAAGCAGAATTGACCAAGTGTTGGATTGTTCACCCATCAATAGGGAACGTGAGCTGGGTTTAGATCGTCATGAGACAGATTAGTTTTACCCTACTGATGACAAAGTGGCAATAGTAATTCAACCTAGTACGAGAGGAACCATTGATTCGCACAATTGGTTATCGCACTTGGTTGAAAAGCCAGTGGCGCGAAGCTACTGTGCGTTGGATTATCATTGAACGCTTCTAAGTCTGAATCCGGGCTAGAAGCGATGCGCTCGCCTGCCTCCCGTTCATCGATCCGTAGTAGGGGCCTCCGGTTCTTAAGGGCACGTGTCGTTGGCCAAGCCGTCACGACGGAAGTGTTGCACCAGCCGCCTTGAAGTACAATTATTATCCAGCGGCGGGCAGAATCATTTGCAGACGACTTAAATACACGACGGGGTATTGTAAGTGGCAGAGTGGCCTTGCTGCCACGATCCACTAAGATTCAGCCCTTTGTCGCTCTGATTCGTCCGTCCCTCCTCCTCACCTGTCTTCGCCTCATCCGCAATCTAATCCCATCCCATCCCATCAACTAACACTATTTCCCCCGAACGGGCCAAGAGGTTTGATGCCCTATGCCGCTCCCCAAGTGTATCTCCAAGTGCCTAAGTAAGTCATAAGTCGTAACCCAAGTGTCGATGTGCGAATGCCCAAGTATTGCCAAGTGCTCTAAGCCCAAGTCTGAATAACATTAGCCTAAGTTAGTTTGCCACGCTCACTGCCTGTTATAGTGCCACTGCAAGTGTCATGGGGTTTCGAGGCAACAATGATGCCCAATTATGCCCAAGTGCTAAGTGTTATGCCCAATTATGCCCAAGTGCTAAGTGCTATGCCTAAGGATGCCTAAGTGCTCAGTGTTATACCCAAGTGCTATGCCCAATGATGCCCAAGTGTCAACGTCATAAGTTTTAAGTGTCGACACGCGAATGCCCAAAGTGCTATACCCAAGTGCTATATGATATGCCCAATGATGCCCAAGTGCTATGTGCTATGCACATTGATGCCTAAGTGCTATGTGTACCCAAGCTTTATGCCCAAGTGCTATGTGCTCCCAAGTACTATGTACACCCAAGTGCTATGCCCAATGATGCATAAGTGCTATGTGCTTCGCCCAAGCGCTAAGGGCCCACTACCAGCCGACCCCCCGCATCGCCTCGAGTGCCCAAGTGTTAGACAGCCTATGTTTGCTTTGTAAGAGATGGAAAAAAATTTGAATTCGACCTTGTGTGCTGCCAGCCCGTAGAGGTACCTAACGTTCTTCCCTCAACATTAACAGTGACTGAGGTGATGTAGCCCCTATCTTCGGCACGGCAGGGCACGTTGGTGAACGGTTGCGGCACGGTTGCCCACAGTGTTACACGACGGCGCACGATTGGGCCTTGAATGGGGCACGTACTTGGGGCACGTACTTGGGGCCTCAGATGGGGAACGTACTTGGCCTCGGATGAGATAAAACTTTCCATGTAGTTGGCGCATGACTTGGCAAGGTTGTTACGCAGTGGGGTCGCGCATCGAGCACGATAGGACAAGCACTTGGGCGACAATGCCCCACAGTGGTGTGCGCATGGTGCACCCGTGTCGCACGATGGTGCGCCCATGAGGCACACATGCCGCACGAAGGTGCACACATGAGGTGCCCATGCCGCACGATGGTGCACGTATGGGATGCCTATGCCGCACGAAGGTGTGCGCATGTGGCCTGCATGCCACACGAAGGTACGCGGATGGGTCGGCCATGCTGCACGATGGTGCGCATATGCTAGACAAAGGTGCGCCCATGGGGCACCCATGCGGCACCCATGCGGCACAACGGTGTGCGTATGAGGTGCCCATGTCGCACGATGGTAGGCGCATGCCGCTCAAAGGTGCGTTCATGGGACGCGCATGAGGCCCGCATACCATATTAAGGTGCTCGCATGGGGCACCCATGCCGCACGATGGCTGGCGCATGGGGCGTCCATCCTGCAGAATGGTGTGTGCATCATGCACGCATGCCATACAATGGTGCTCGCATACGAAACGAAGGTTCGAGCATGAGGCGCCAGTGCCGCACGAGGTTGCGCACATAGGGCTCGCATATTGCAGGATGATGCGTGCAAGTGGCACGCGTGGGGCGCTCAATGGGCGTTGTTAGGGCACTGTTGGGGCACGGCTAGGGCATTATGGGGGTACGCTTGGGGGACGATGGGGATGTTGGGGGATGACCTTGGCACTTCTAGGGGATGTTGGGCACAATGGGCAATGTTAAGCATTCGTGGGTATTGGGCATGTGGAATGTATTATGACACAAATATGGACATTGATGTCCTTTTACAAGTGGTTTTCGAATCTATGAAATGGTCTTAACCTTTCCCTTGTCCGAATAACAGTTCGTCACATTTGTGAGGCGAATTAGATTAATCGGGTTCCCAATCTTTCCAAAAAAAAAATTAACGCCAAATATCATGTAAACAAATTAATTTATGAATTAATATAAATTTTTCTAAATTTTTTAGTATTTTTTTTGAATTTTCTACTATTTTTTCTGATTTTTTCCTATTTTTTGCAATTATTGAATATTAAAAGATATTTTTTCTAAAAAAATAATCTTGAAGCATTTGGATATCATATGCTATCAATAAGGAGCAAGTTGGGTACAAAGATCATACCATATGGGGCCTTTTATAGTGTAAAACACCTATTATGAATCTCTAGCAAAATGTACGTTATTACTGTCACTTGGGTTTTTGCATCTAAATGTACTTTGGGGGGGTATGTGGTGTCAAGCCCCCTGGTCGAGGCCCATGCGGGGGGGACATTGTGGGCACTTCGTGGCACATCGTGGGCTATATCATTGGCTATATCGTGGGCTATATTTTGGGCGATAATGCCTACCGAGTGAATCATGCCAAGGTATTGCATTGCATTCCTGTGCATTGGGGACGTGCCATTCCCTCCCCGCGTCCCCCGGCATGTCCCTCAGAACTGCACCAGGATGGCTAATGAGAAATGTGGTGGCTTCCCTAGCCCCTCATTATCCATCTTAGTGTTGCAACACCGTCGACGTCATTGGGATGGCTAATGAAGGGGCGAGTGGTTGCCCAAGGACAAAACTAGCCATCCTTGTGCCACCGACTAGATACACGTTGGGGGACATTCCCATCCCCTGACGTGTCGTTAGGCTTGCGCGATGCGCGAATCACCTAGCACACGAAGTCATAGTCGTTGCCGAGTGGATACTCATGGCCATGGTCTAGTGTTATGGCGATCCAAGTACCGCGTGGGCTTGGGTAGCTCTTGGGGGACGGTGGGAGCAAGCGTGATGCGCGAATTGCCTAGCACACGTGGCATTAGCTTTTGTTAAGCAACGACGCGAGCGTTGCGATGAGACGATTACTAATGCTTCAATGTCGTGGCATTCCAAGCACCATGCGACCTTGAAGCTGTCTCCCGGTTGGTTCCGACGGGCTTGTGCGATGCGCGAATCGCCTAGCACACGATGCCATAGTCCTCGCTGAGTCATAATACGATGGAGGTGGTCTAGTTTCATGGCGATCCAAGCACCGCGTGGGCATGAAGTTTGCTTGCCCTGTTCTGTGCATGTGGATGCATATAGGGAGACGGTGGGGGACTGCGCGATGTGCGAATCGCCTAGCACACGGCCTTGGCTTTTGTTAAGTGACGACGTGAGCGTTGCGCTGAGATGATGGCTAGAGCTTCAATGTTGTGGCAATCCAAGCACCATGCGGCCTTGAAGCTGTCCCCCGGTCGGTTTCAACGGGCCTGTACGATGCGCGAATCGCCTAGCACACGACGCCATGGTCCTCGCTGAGTCGTAATGCGACAGACGTGGTCTAATGTCATGGCGATCCAAGCACCGCATGGGCAGGAAGTCCACTTTCGGTTGGTATCTCTAATGCGTGCACTCAGTGCTTGGTCAGGCATGACGAAGTATGCTCCTAAGCTTGCGACGTGCGGCCTAGTCATGTACCTCGTGTCGTTCCTATCCCTTGTCCCTCAGAAATTATTCATGCCTAGCGGTGCGTTCTCAGGCCATCTCATCGGTTCCGTCTGCCTGAAGGGCTTCCTTTGCCTAGTCAGTGGGGTGGTTACCGGCTTGGTGGTCTAGCAATAGTGAACGTGATAGCGCGTGAGTAGTGGTCAGCTTGTATGGGTCGGTTGGATCCCTGCTTGAGCAGCGATGTCCACCTCTGCTTGCCTTTTCATTCGCGGGCCGAGTGCCTACGTTGCCTCGGTCGGTAGGTCGGTTTCCTGTGTTGCCTACCTACAAAGAAGGCACTCTAAAGTCACATCGTCCATCTTTTGCCTTGCGTCTGCCTCCATGGACGACAAGGGGTAAACCCCTAAGCACGTCCCGTGTTCCACGTTGCTCACTCCAACAAGTACGGTACACGTGGCTCGCGGGGTGTCGCTCGATCTCTCAGATGCAGTACACCATGATAGTATGGGGTCCTTGGCCTCTCTTTGCCTGAAATCAGCATTTGTCACTTATCGCGTACGACAGTCGTGCGCTCGTCTCTAGTCGTTGACCCTTAGGGGACAATGTGCCTCATGCGACGCCGGCGTTAGTGAGGAAAGCTACATGGTTGATCCTACTAGTAGTCATATGCTTGTCTCAAAGATTAAGCCATGCATGTGTAAGTATGAACTAATTCAGACTTGTGAAACTGTGAATGGCTCATTAAATTAGTTATAGTTTGTTTGATAGTATCTATTTCTCGGATAACTGTAGTAGCTCTAGAGCTAATACGTGCATCTAACCCCGACTTCTAAAAGGGATGCATTTATTAGATAGAAGGCCGACACTGGCTCTGCCCGTGGCTGTGACGATTCATGATAACTCGACGGATCGCATGGCCCTTGTGCCGGCAATGCATCATTCAATGTTTTGCCCTATCAACTTTTGATTGTAGGATAGTGGCCTACCATGGTGGTGATGGGTTACGGAGAATTAGGGTTCAATTCTGGAGAGGAAGCCTGAGAAACAGCTGCCATATCCAATGAAGGCAGCAGGCGCGCAAATTATCCAATCCTAACACGGGGAGGTAGTGACAATAAATAACAATTCCGGGCTCAAAGAGTTTGGTAATTGGAATGAGTACAATCTAAATCCCTTAGCGAAGATCCATTGGAGGGCAAGTCTGGTGCCAGCAGTCACAGTAATTCCAGCTCCAATAGCGTATATTAAAGTTGTTGCATTTAAAAAGCTCGTAGTTGGACTTTTGGATGGATCGGCTGGTCCGCCTCAGGTGTGCACCGGTCGTTTCATCCCTTTTGTCGGTGATGCGCTCCTGGCCTTAACTGGCCGGGTTGTGCCTCCGGCGCTGTTACTTTAAAGAAATTAGATTACTCAAAGCAAGCCTGCACTTTGTATACATTAGCATGGGATAACATTATAGGATTTTGATCCAATTGAGTTGGCCTTCGGGATTGGAGTAATGGTTAACAGGGACAGTCGGGGGCATTCGTATTTCATAGTCAGAGGTGAAATTCTTGGATTTATGAAAGCAGAACAGCTGCGAAAGAATTTACCAAGGATATTTTCATTAATCAAGAACAAAAGTTGGGGGCTCGAAAACGATGAGATACCGTCCTAGTCTTAACCATAAACGATGTCGACCAGGGATCGGCGGATGTTGCTTTTAGGACTTTGTCGACACCTTATGAGAAATCA
>CM075766.1:22180370-22220370 GCA_037974665.1 Ehretia macrophylla
TCTAATAGCTGGTTCCCTCCGAAGTTTCCCTCCGGATAGCTGCAGCTCCCGTGCGAGTTCTATTGGGTAAAGCCAATGATTAGAGGCATCGGGGGCACAACGCCCTTGACGTATTCTCAAACTTTAAATAGGTAGGACAGCGCAGCTGCTTTATTGAGCCGTGCCACGGAATCAAGATCTCCAAGTGGGCCATTTTTGGTAAGCAGAACTGGCGATGCGGGATGAACTAGAAGCCGGGTTACAGTACCCAATTACGCGCTAACCTAATGTGAGGCCCGACCTCGATTTGCGTGCGAAACCTAACTTCGTGTGCCCTAACCTAGATTTGCGTTCCATGACCTAGGTTTGAGAATTGTATTTAGTTTTGTGTGCCTTGCATTGAATTTCGTGCATTCATATAGAGTTACGTGCGTTTACTTGAAAAACGTGCGTTTGTCTCGTAGTTCGTGTCCTACCTCGAAGTGCGTGCCCTAAACCTAGAAAAGCATGCCTACACACTAATCAAGAAAGCATCTTTCACGAAACACTAGACTATTAAACAATTCTACAAAATCCACTAACAATATAATAATCAAAATTCCATTCACTAGAAGACAAAAATGCACCAAAAACAAAACATTCCTTATTATTTATCCATTATTCTTTTTACACCTTTAAGATACAATTAGAATAATGCTTAAGATGACAAAAATTCAGCCATTTTATTAGCCTTGGCCGACCATACCATGGTCTTGCACAAGGTTTGAGCAAAAAATTCTTTATTCTAATGCATGCCAAGACAACTTATGACACAAAGCCATTAAAAAATTGCTCAAAATCCTTCCACTTGCACAAATTTTCGGCCACTTCATCCTTGCCCATCCTAACAACTTCAAAATATCACATTGGAGACACAAATTGCAGAATTTTGAAGCCCAATGCCGACATACACCTCAAAAATTGCCAAGACCATCATTTCTTTGTCATTTCTCTCATTTCCTCTCACAACTCTCTCTCCTCTCATTCTTCTCTCTCCATTTCGGTCCTTGGCTGAAATCTCATCATCTTTGTTCATCTTCATCACACCTTGGTCGAACAAGGCAAGCAAACCATCAAGAAAACCAAGCAATCAAGCTAGAGTTCGAAAATTTTTCTTGCATGCGCATTTGAAGCTTCATTTCGGCTTTAGGTAAGCTTCTTGACATTCATTTCTTTTCTTCATGTTTTGACTACATGCATGCACTAAGAGGTTGATCACTAGGCTAGGAAAAATAGAGAAAACCAAGTTGAAATCTCAGCCAAGCAAGGAGAAGAACAGATTTGAGCTTCAACCGGGTTTTTGAACATAGTTTGGTTGATTGCAAAGGTGAGGGTTAAAAGCTTTTGAAAACTCTTTGAAATTTCACATGCATGTTCACAAATGAGTATGTTTGCTTCTGTACTTGAGTTATGTGGTCGTCCATGAGCTTAAACAACCATGCATGGCAAGAACTTGGCTTGAAAATGATGCTAGGTGAAGTCGAATTTATGTGACAGCTCTCTGACCAGTCTGTTCGAGGTCAGTTTAGCTAAGCAAATTGTGTTGAAAATGCTTGAAAATTGGTAGGTGACTAGTTTGGGCAGTTTTGAATATTTTTCCCAGAAATAGGTCGAAGCAAATTTTGACTCTAAGGTCCTCAAAATGGCAAATCATTAAAATGTGACCAAATCTGGAAATCTGGAAAAATGAATCAGGTTTTGGCAGATGCACTGACCTTGTGGAACGAACCATATTTGACTTAGTAAATTTTGTCCAAAATGCATGAAAATTGGTGTGCTGCTATATTTTTCAGTTCTGGACAACTTTGTCAGAAATAGACCAAAGCTAAAAATGACTCTAAGGACCTCAAAAACGTCATTTTATGAAAAGTGTGCAAATCTGGACAATTTTGTGCTACCTCACTGTTTCGGTTATAACTAATGATTCTGAACTCCAATTGATGCAAGGCTTGTTTCTGATTTTAGATAACTTCTTAAGCTTTAATTTGACATCTTATTCACTGAATTTGGAGATTGTTTGATTATCCCATTGATCATGAGAAAACAGCCTATTGCAGTAAGTGTTCCACTTAGCTATGTGCTTGGAAAACTATTGTAACCTCTTTTGTGGCACTAGTTGCTTGGAATTGTGGTGTTGGAATATTATGTGGACTGTTTTAAGCACTTGAGGATGTATGAATTGAATGATGTATGACTTGGGAATGATGTTAAGTTGACTTAGGGTTTGATCGCACGATTATGCATGAAATGGAAACCCTAATGATTAAATATTCTTGCTAAGTGTTAACCATTGGATATTGTGAGGAAACTGTACGTTGCGTGGGCTGCCCGTAAATGTTTTATAGCTTTAAAAGTGATCTTGACCATTGCATGTTGACAAATAAGCTTTTCTCGCATTTGAACCCTTGTTGATATCACTACATGTTGAGTAATCTTATCACTTGATTGCGTGGACTTTTAATGAGTTATATGGCCTGTTTTACATGTGTTACATGGCTGCCCGTTTAATTTCCATATAACTCTATATGCCTTTCAAGTGAAATTTCCTGTCCTATCTTGTCCTGCCTGTTTATCTGTCAATGTGCAATCTTATGACTGTCCGGAGGCAACCTACTTTGTTGTCCTCCTTCTGTGATATATATTACCTGTCATAAATGTGCATTGCATACAAGGTTGCAACCTTTCCTGTTGGCATGGTAGTGATCACGTACGCCGGGCGGCATCGGGCTTGCCGGTGATACCGTGACCACCATGGTCCCATTCCCTCTCTCGCTTGGGGGCTAGACTTCCTCGGAGAGTTGGGTCGTAGGATTTTGGGGTACATCCGGAGTACACCCACCTGGTGTGTTTGGGGAATGATTTGAAGTCGGCCGCAACAGTTGATCCTGGATCTGATCTGAGAGCAAAAGCTCACCGTATCCTTTTTATTATATGTGTAAGTACTCCCGCTTGGATCCTAGAGAACCTCGGGGATGAAAGACTGGTATTCCTGTTTCTGTATTTGTATTTCTGTACTTGTACTTCTGTTGTATTCATGTTTGAAAAAGGGATTTTTATAAGTTTAACCGGAAAATGAGTTTCAAACTTATTTCTCGTTCCCCCTCGCTGAGTTCATAAGGACTCACCCTCTTTCATCATTTCAGGTGAAGAAGAACAGGCACAGGAACCCGAGCTCAATGTACCTAATGATGAACCTCTGGAATGATTGCTTGTTATCGTTGTTTTGCTTGAACGTGACTTCTTGTGAACTTTTGTTACTTAAAGACTATTTCCCTTATGTTGTTGTTGCTTGTGATGTAAAAGACCCCCGCTGTAATTTGGGGTCTAATTTTGGGTTGTACGTAATTTAAGTAGACTGATACTAGACATGACACTACTATGATCGTTTTGCTTTTACTACCGCTAGTATCTATCACAGGTTATGATGCTTAGTTAAGAAATAGGTTAATGAAATTATCCAATCTTAGCAGGTACTCGCTAATAGGCTAAGATCAACAGGTATATTTTGAAATGAGGATAAATGAACAAACGAGACATAGTATCATGTTAGGTTATAAATCAAACGGGACGTCGAATTAACCAATAGGCAATTCAATTGATGGAATAATAGTAATCTTAGCTGGAATTGAATTTGAAATGGTAAATTTTGAGGCTGTTAGAAAATTTAGGTCAAAACAAAGAGCTCAATTACAGCCGTCATGCTGCCGAATTTCCGAAAATTTTTGGAGTCTAGAATAAAACGTTAAGTGTTAAACCTCCTAGAATGATTAAGAATGTGAAAGGACTTGATTGTTTAGATCACACCCTAGTCTAACCTTTATAGGCCGGGTTGGGGCGTGACACCTTAGAAGAATGGTATCAGAGCTTAGATTGCTTAAGCTGGGTTTAACTCTCGGACCATGGGTTGAGCCCTAAGATAATTAGGATGACTTGTTTATGTGTTAAATGTACGTTCTATGCTTTATGTGCTTAAGTGACTTATATGCCTTAAATGTTTTTAGAATTGTATCTATAATATGTTGCATATCTTATGCATTAGATTCTTAATTATCATATTTCAATAAATTGTGCCTATAGATGGCTGGCCCTAGTACCCGTACTACTAATAGGAGTGGTGAACCTCAAGAGACCGGGGATGCTTATCAGACTAATCCCGGTATAGCTATGTTTAAGATGATGGCAACTGCCATGGATCGCGTGTCACGTGTGATGGAGCGTCAGGATGCTCGTGAGGCCAACAACAACATCAACAATAGGAATGAGGGTAACCATGGGAGACACAGCAGAATGAGGGAATTCCTTGACTTTCGCCCGTCTAAATTCTACGGGGAAGCTGATGATGAGAAAGCAGAGGCTTGGCTGTCCGAGATCGAGAAGATTTTTAGGCCACTTGATATACAGATGAAGAGAAATTGGAGTTTGCTGTATTTTTGTTGCACGGGGATGCTGAGCATTGGTGGCACACTGTAGAGGCACTATGGGAGACTGATCGGACACCTCGCTTGTGGGGTAGTTTTGTTAAGGCATTTAAGGAAAAATATGTACCTGCAAGTTCTAGGCAGAGGCGGATCGAGGAGTTCATGCACTTGACCCAGGGTAATATGACGGTGGCCCAGTACGAGGCTCGTTTTGACCGACTGTCCCGTTATGCTCAGTATATGGTTTGTACTCCGGAGGCAAAAATGTTGAAATTTACTATTGGTTTGAGGCCAGAGATTCAGGACCAGTTAGCTTCTCAGGACTTCGATACTTATTCTGCTCTCTTTGCTGCTGCCTCTCGAGTTGAGAAGAGGAAACTAGATGGAGCCGATTCGAGTCAGCCGAGCAAGAAACCTTACCAGCCTCCAGGTCAGCAGAGGAAGTTTCAGAGTCAGAGTCGCAGTCAGGGCCAGAGCCAGAACAGACCAGGGAATAACCGTGGCCCGACTAAAGCGCCATCAGCCTCTTCCACCCGCGGATCCACAGGTAGTTCACCTGCTACTCAGTCCGTCAGCTGCTCATATTGTGACAGGAAGGGGCATACCGAGGCCCAGTGTTGGAGAAAGTTGGGACGATGTATGAGGTGCGGCAGTGATCAGCACCAGATCAAGGATTGCCCTAAACGTCAGGCAGGGCAGAATCAGGGTAAACCAGCCGGTAGAGGTAAGACTCCAGTTCCCAGGGTCCAGGCTCGAGCCTATGCTATCGAGTGCGAGGAAATCCCATATGAGACCGCTGTAGTTGAAGGTACATTCTTCATACTGAATCAACCTGTTAAGGTGTTAATTGATCCGGGTGCTACTCATTCATTTATTACTCCATTATGTGTGGAACGTGTGAAATTGAAAGTTGTATGTTTGCCATTTGAAGTAGAAGTTGGTACTCCAATGGGTTCTAAGCTTGTAACTAGTTCAGCTTGTAAAGCATGTAAAATCCAAATTAAGGATAGGGAATTCTCGGCCAATCTTATTGTATTACCTTTTCGAGACTACGAGGTCATTTTAAGGATGGACTGGCTGGCAAAACATCATGTCCAACTGGATTGCCGGGCGAAGATCATAACGTTCCAGGTACTTGATCAACCGATACTGGAGATTATGGGTCGAAGAGATTTCACCGGGAGTTCCATCATTTCATCTACAAAAGTAGTGAAGTCCTTGAGGAAAGGATGCAGCGGATACTTGGCTTACCTTATCAACAAGCCGTCGGATAAAGCTAAGTTGGAGGAGATGCCTGGAATCAAAGATTATGCAGATGTGTTCCCTGAAGAGTTACCCGGTTTGCCCCCAAATCGGGAGATCGAGTTTGTTATTGAATTGCTACCTGGCGCCCAGCCGATATCAAAAGCTCCCTATCGTATGGCACCGGCTGAGCTACAAGAATTAAAGGACCAATTGCAAGGATTGCTGAAGAAGGGATTTGTACAACCGAGCTCTTCACCGTGGGGTGCGCCCGTGCTATTTGTTAAGAAGAAAGACGGAACATTGAGGCTATGCATTGACTACCGAGGATTGAACCAAGTGACTGTCAAGAATAAATACCCACTTCCCCTGATTGACGAGTTGTTTGATCAACTGCAAGGAGCCAAAGTGTATTCGAAACTCGACTTGAGGCAAGGGTATTATCAATTGCGGATCAAGAAGGAAGATGTGCCTAAAACGGCTTTCAGGACGAGATATGGGCACTATGAATATGTAGTGATGCCTTTTGGACTAACTAATGCCCCTGCAGCCTTTATGGATTTGATGCATAGGGTGTTTCAGCCCTACTTGGACCAATTTGTGGTGATCTTCATTGATGATATTTTGGTATACTCGAAATCGGAGGCGGAGCATGAACAACATCTGCGGTTGGTACTGCAGAAACTTCGAGAGCATCAATTGTATGCAAAGTTTAGCAAGTGTGAATTCTGGTTGCAGCAGATTGCATTTTTGGGGCATATCATATCCCAAGAGGGAATAGCGGTAGATCCAGCAAAGATCGATGCAGTGATGTCTTGGAAGAAGCTGGAAAATGTTACGGAAGTCCGGAGTTTTCTTGGTCTAGCCGGCTATTATCGGAGGTTCGTGAAGGATTTCTCTAAGATTGCAGGACCGCTTACAAAGCTCACTCAAAAGAAAACCAAGTTCGTGTGGGATGATAAGTGTGAGAACAGCTTCCAAGAGTTGAAGAAGAGATTGACTACTGCACTAGTTCTTGCATTGCCTGAAGGGAGTCAAGGTTTCGTAATCTATAGCGATGCATCGAAAGAAGGATTGGGGTGTGTATTGATGCAAAATGGAAGAGTTATTGCATATGCTTCTAGGAAACCAAAACCGTATGAGACGAATTACCCGACGCATGACTTGGAGTTAGCGGCTATTGTGTTTGCACTCAAGAAATGGAGGCATTATCTGTGGGGTAACAAGTTTGAGGTATTTACCGATCATAAGAGCTTGAAATACTTGTTTTCTCAAAAGGAGTTGAATATGAGGCAAAGGCGGTGGATGGAGCTTTTGGATGATTATAACTGCTCAATTAATTATGTGCCCGGTAAGGCGAACGTAGTTGCAGATGCCTTAAGCAGAAAAGCAAGCATGGCGAAACTGGAAGTCAAGGTGCAGGAGTTGTTGGAGGAAGCGTTTCTATGGAAACCACAATTGACTCAGAAGGGGTTACTTTTTGCCACTACCCAAGTTCAATCGACTTTGTTATCTGAGTTACGAGAGGCTCAACAGAAGGACCAACAATTTCAAAAGATTAAGGAAAGCAATGCAGATTTCAAGTTTCACGACGATGGTGTTTGGAGGTTTAGGAACCGGGTTTGTGTTCCCAATGAGACAGAGCTGAAAAAGAAGATTCTTGAGGAAGCACATAATTCAAGATATACTATTCACCCCGGTGGAACCAAGATGTACCGGGATTTGAAGCAACACTATTGGTGGAATAACATGAAAAGAGAAATTGCGGAGTTTGTAGCACGGTGTTTAACCTGCCAGAGAGTCAAAGCGGAACATCAACGACCCGCAGGTTTACTTCAGCCGTTGGAAATTCCTCAATGGAAATGGGAACATATCACTATGGATTTTGTTATGGACCTGCCTAGATCACAGAAGGGTCGTGACGCCGCTTGGGTTATAGTAGATAGATTGACTAAGTCGCCACACTTTTTACCAATAAACAAGGAGGATAATCCTGAGAAACTGGGAGATATGTATGTGGCGGAGATTGTAAGATTGCACGGGATGCCTGTGAGTATTGTATCGGATAGGGATCCACGTTTTACTTCCCGATTTTGGAAGAGATTGCAAGAAGCTTTGGGAACGAAATTGAGTTTTAGCACGGCTTATCACCCTCAGACAGATGGTCAATCGGAGAGAACTATTCAGATTTTGGAGGACATGCTGAGGGCATGTGTGTTGGACTTCGGGAAAGGTTGGGAGAAATATCTATCTCTAGCAGAGTTCGCCTACAACAATAGTTATCAGGCCACGATCGGGATGGCCCCATTTGAGGCGCTGTATGGACGGAAATGTCGATCACCAATTTACTGGGATGAAGTAGGTGAAGCGAGAACTTTTGACCCGACCCTTTTACCTGAACTGATGAAAACTGTTGATAACATCCACCTCATCCGGAAACGGATGCTTACCGCCCAGAGCAGGCAGAAGAGTTATGCAGACCGACGGAGACGGAGTCTCGAGTTTGAGGTTGGCGACAGGGTGTTCTTGAAGATATCACCCCGGAGGGGACTGATTAAACATGGCAAGGGTGGAAAGTTGAGCCCGAGATTTGTAGGACCGTTTGAGATAGTTGAGAAGGTTGGCAAGTTGGCGTATCGCCTAGCACTACCCCAGAACCTCTCCAATATTCATGACGTCTTTCATGTGTCGATGCTGCGGAAGTATCATCCTGACCCGTCGCATATCTTGGAGCCAGAGCCGTTGCAGCTTCGGGAAAACTTGTCTTACGAGGAGAAGCCCATTCGGATCCTAGACCAGCAGGATCGGGAGTTGCGCAACAGAACTATACCGATGGTGAAAGTGCTGTGGGATCATCATGGAGTTGAAGAAGCAACGTGGGAAAGGCGAGACCAGATGGAGCAGCAATATCCAGCATTATTACAAGGTAATATTGAATTTCGGGACGAAATTCTTTTAAGGAGGGGAGGATGTGAGGCCCGACCTCGATTTGCGTGCGAAACCTAACTTTGTGTGCCCTAACCTAGATTTGCGTTCCATGACCTAGGTTTGAGAATTGTATTTAGTTTTGTGTGCCTTGCATTGAATTTCGTGCATTCATATAGAGTTACGTGCGTTTACTTGAAAAACGTGCGTTCGTCTCGTAGTTCGTGTCCTACCTCGAAGTGCGTGCCCTAAACCTAGAAAAGCGTGCCTACACACTAATCAAGAAAGCATCTTTCACGAAACACTAGACTATTAAACAATTCTACAAAATCCACTAACAATATAATAATCAAAATTCCATTCACTAGAAGACAAAAATGCACCAAAAACAAAACATTCCTTATTATTTATCCATTATTCTTTTTGCACCTTTAAGATACAATTAGAATAATGCTTAAGATGACAAAAATTCAGCCATTTTATTAGCCTTGGCCGACCATACCATGGTCTTGCACAAGGTTTGAGCAAAAAATTCTTTATTCTAATGCATGCCAAGACAACTTATGACACAAAGCCATTAAAAAATTGCTCAAAATCCTTCCACTTGCACAAATTTTCGGCCACTTCATCCTTGCCCATCCTAACAATTTCAAAATATCACATTGGAGACACAAATTGCAGAATTTTGAAGCCCAATGCCGACATACACCTCAAAAATTGCCAAGACCATCATTTCTTTGTCATTTCTCTCATTTCCTCTCACAACTCTCTCTCCTCTCATTCTTCTCTCTCCATTTCGGTCCTTGGCTGAAATCTCATCATCTTTGTTCATCTTCATCACACCTTGGTCGAACAAGGCAAGCAAACCATCAAGAAAACCAAGCAATCAAGCTAGAGTTCGAAAATTTTTCTTGCATGCGCATTTGAAGCTTCATTTCGGCTTTAGGTAAGCTTCTTGACATTCATTTCTTTTCTTCATGTTTTGACTACATGCATGCACTAAGAGGTTGATCACTAGGCTAGGAAAAATAGAGAAAACCAAGTTGAAATCTCAGCCAAGCAAGGAGAAGAACAGATTTGAGCTTCAACCGGGTTTTTGAACATAGTTTGGTTGATTGCAAAGGTGAGGGTTAAAAGCTTTTGAAAACTCTTTGAAATTTCACATGCATGTTCACAAATGAGTATGTTTGCTTCTGTACTTGAGTTATGTGGTCGTCCATGAGCTTAAACAACCATGCATGGCAAGAACTTGGCTTGAAAATGATGCTAGGTGAAGTCGAATTTATGTGACAGCTCTCTGACCAGTCTGTTCGAGGTAAGTTTAGCTAAGAAAATGGTGTTGAAAATGCTTGAATATTGGTAGGTGACTAGTTTGGGCAGTTTTGAACATTTTTCCCAGAAATAGGTCGAAGCAAATTTTGACTCTAAGGTCCTCAAAATGGCAAATCATTAAAATGTGACCAAATCTGGAAATCTGGAAAAATGAATCAGGTTTTGGCAGATGCACTGACCTTGTGGAACGAACCATATTTGACTTAGTAAATGTTGTCCAAAATGCATGAAAATTGGTGCGCTGCTATATTTTTCAGTTCTGGACAACTTTGTCAGAAATAGACCAAAGCTAAAAATGACTCTAAGGACCTAAAAAACGTCATTTTCTGAAAAGTGTGCAAATCTGGACAGTTTTGTGCTACCTCACTGTTTCGGTTATAACTAATGATTCTGAACTCCAATTGATGCAAGGCTTGTTTCTGATTTTAGATAACTTCTTAATCTTTAATTTGACATCTTATTCACTGAATTTGGAGATTGTTTGATTATCCCATTGATCATGAGAAAACAGCCTATTGCAGTAAGTGTTCCACTTAGCTATGTGCTTGGAAAACTATTGTAACCTCTTTTGTGGCACTAGTTGCTTGGAATTGTGGTGTTGGAATATTATGTGGACTGTTTTAAGCACTTGAGGATGTATGAATTGAATGATGTATGACTTGGGAATGATGTTAAGTTGACTTAGGGTTTGATCGCACGATTATGCATGAAATGGAAACCCTAATGATTAAATATTCTTGCTAAGTGTTAACCATTGGATATTGTGAGGAAACTGTACGTTGCGTGGGCTGCCCGTAAATGTTTTATAGCTTTAAAAGTGATCTTGACCATTGCATGTTGACAAATAAGCTTTTCTCGCATTTGAACCCTTGTTGATATCACTACATGTTGAGTAATCTTATCACTTGATTGCGTGGACTTTTAATGAGTTATATGGCCTGTTTTACATGTGTTACATGGCTGCCCGTTTAATTTCCATATAACTCTATATGCCTTTCAAGTGAAATTTCCTGTCCTATCTTGTCCTGCCTGTTTATCTGTCAATGTGCAATCTTATGACTGTCCGGAGGCAACCTACTTTGTTGTCCTCCTTCTGTGATATATATTACCTGTCATAAATGTGCATTGCATACAAGGTTGCAACCTTTCCTGTTGGCATGGTAGTGATCACGTACGCCGGGCGGCATCGGGCTTGCCGGTGATACCGTGACCACCATGGTCCCATTCCCTCTCTCGCTTGGGGGCTAGACTTCCTCGGAGAGTTGGGTCGTAGGATTTTGGGGTACATCCGGAGTACACCCACCTGGTGTGTTTGGGGAATGATTTGAAGTCGGCCGCAACAGTTGATCCTGGATCTGATCTGAGAGCAAAAGCTCACCGTATCCTTTTTATTATATGTGTAAGTACTCCCGCTTGGATCCTAGAGAACCTCGGGGAGGAAAGACTGGTATTCCTGTTTCTGTATTTGTATTTCTGTACTTGTACTTCTGTTGTATTCATGTTTGAAAAAGGGATTTTTATAAGTTTAACCGGAAAATGAGTTTCAAACTTATTTCTCGTTCCCCCTCGCTGAGTTCATAAGGACTCACCCTCTTTCATCATTTCAGGTGAAGAAGAACAGGCACAGGAACCCGAGCTCAATGTACCTAATGATGAACCTCTGGAATGATTGCTTGTTATCGTTGTTTTGCTTGAACGTGACTTCTTGTGAACTTTTGTTACTTAAAGACTATTTCCCTTATGTTGTTGTTGCTTGTGATGTAAAAGACCCCCGCTGTAATTTGGGGTCTAATTTTGGGTTGTACGTAATTTAAGTAGACTGATACTAGACATGACACTACTATGATCGTTTTTCTTTTACTACCGCTAGTATCTATCACAGGTTATGATGCTTAGTTAAGAAATAGGTTAATGAAATTATCCAATCTTAGCAGGTACTCGCTAATAGGCTAAGATCAACAGGTATATTTTGAAATGAGGATAAATGAACAAACGAGACATAGTATCATGTTAGGTTATAAATCAAACGGGACGTCGAATTAACCAATAGGCAATTCAATTGATGGAATAATAGTAATCTTAGCTGGAATTGAATTTGAAATGGTAAATTTTGAGGCTGTTAGAAAATTTAGGTCAAAACAAAGAGCTCAATTACAGCCGTCATGCTGCCGAATTTCCGAAAATTTTTGGAGTCTAGAATAAAACGTTAAGTGTTAAACCTCCTAGAATGATTAAGAATGTGAAAGGACTTGATTGTTTAGATCACACCCTAGTCTAACCTTTATAGGCCGGGTTGGGGCGTGACACCTTAGAAGAATGGTATCAGAGCTTAGATTGCTTAAGCCGGGTTTAACTCTCGGACCATGGGTTGAGCCCTAAGATAATTAGGATGACTTGTTTATGTGTTAAATGTACGTTCTATGCTTTATGTGCTTAAGTGACTTATATGCCTTAAATGTTTTTAGAATTGTATCTATAATATGTTGCATATCTTATGCAATAGATTCTTAATTATCATATTTCAATAAATTGTGCCTATAGATGGCTGGCCCTAGTACCCGTACTACTAATAGGAGTGGTGAACCTCAAGAGACCGGGGATGCTTATCAGACTAATCCCGGTATAGCTATGTTTAAGATGATGGCAACTGCCATGGATCGCGTGTCACGTGTGATGGAGCGTCAGGATGCTCGTGAGGCCAACAACAACATCAACAATAGGAATGAGGGTAACCATGGGAGACACAGCAGAATGAGGGAATTCCTTGACTTTCGCCCGTCTAAATTCTACGGGGAAGCTGATGATGAGAAAGCAGAGGCTTGGCTGTCCGAGATCGAGAAGATTTTTAGGCCACTTGATTATACAGATGAAGAGAAATTGGAGTTTGCTGTATTTTTGTTGCACGGGGATGCTGAGCATTGGTGGCACACTGTAGAGGCACTATGGGAGACTGATCGGACACCTCGCTTGTGGGGTAGTTTTGTTAAGGCATTTAAGGAAAAATATGTACCTGCAAGTTCTAGGCAGAGGCGGATCGAGGAGTTCATGCACTTGACCCAGGGTAATATGACGGTGGCCCAGTACGAGGCTCGTTTTGACCGACTGTCCCGTTATGCTCAGTATATGGTTTGTACTCCGGAGGCAAAAATGTTGAAATTTACTATTGGTTTGAGGCCAGAGATTCAGGACCAGTTAGCTTCTCAGGACTTCGATACTTATTCTGCTCTCTTTGCTGCTGCCTCTCGAGTTGAGAAGAGGAAACTAGATGGAGCCGATTCGAGTCAGCCGAGCAAGAAACCTTACCAGCCTCCAGGTCAGCAGAGGAAGTTTCAGAGTCAGAGTCGCAGTCAAGGCCAGAGCCAGAACAGACCAGGGAATAACCGTGGCCCGACTAAAGCGCCATCAGCCTCTTCCACCCGCGGATCCACAGGTAGTTCACCTGCTACTCAGTCCGTCAGCTGCTCATATTGTGACAGGAAGGGGCATACCGAGGCCCAGTGTTGGAGAAAGTTGGGACGATGTATGAGGTGCGGCAGTGATCAGCACCAGATCAAGGATTGCCCTAAACGTCAGGCAGGGCAGAATCAGGGTAAACCAGCCGGTAGAGGTAAGACTCCAGTTCCCAGGGTCCAGGCTCGAGCCTATGCTATCGAGTGCGAGGAAATCCCATATGAGACCGCTGTTGTTGAAGGTACATTCTTCATACTGAATCAACCTGTTAAGGTGTTAATTGATCCGGGTGCTACTCATTCATTTATTACTCCATTATGTGTGGAACGTGTGAAATTGAAAGTTGTATGTTTGCCATTTGAAGTAGAAGTTGGTACTCCAATGGGTTCTAAGCTTGTAACTAGTTCAGCTTGTAAAGCATGTAAAATCCAAATTAAGGATAGGGAATTCTCGGCCAATCTTATTGTATTACCTTTTCGAGACTACGAGGTCATTTTAAGGATGGACTGGCTGGCAAAACATCATGTCCAACTGGATTGCCGGGCGAAGATCATAACGTTCCAGGTACTTGATCAACCGATACTGGAGATTATGGGTCGAAGAGATTTCACCGGGAGTTCCATCATTTCATCTACAAAAGTAGTGAAGTCCTTGAGGAAAGGATGCAGCGGATACTTGGCTTACCTTATCAACAAGCCGTCGGATAAAGCTAAGTTGGAGGAGATGCCTGGAATCAAAGATTATGCAGATGTGTTCCCTGAAGAGTTACCCGGTTTGCCCCCAAATCGGGAGATCGAGTTTGTTATTGAATTGCTACCTGGCGCCCAGCCGATATCAAAAGCTCCCTATCGTATGGCACCGGCTGAGCTACAAGAATTAAAGGACCAATTGCAAGGATTGCTGAAGAAGGGATTTGTACAACCGAGCTCTTCACCGTGGGGTGCGCCCGTGCTATTTGTTAAGAAGAAAGACGGAACGTTGAGGCTATGCATTGACTACCGAGGATTGAACCAAGTGACTGTCAAGAATAAATACCCACTTCCCCTGATTGACGAGTTGTTTGATCAACTGCAAGGAGCCAAAGTGTATTCGAAACTCGACTTGAGGCAAGGGTATTATCAATTGCGGATCAAGAAGGAAGATGTGCCTAAAACGGCTTTCAGGACGAGATATGGGCACTATGAATATGTAGTGATGCCTTTTGGACTAACTAATGCCCCTGCAGCCTTTATGGATTTGATGCATAGGGTGTTTCAGCCCTACTTGGACCAATTTGTGGTGATCTTCATTGATGATATTTTGGTATACTCGAAATCGGAGGCGGAGCATGAACAACATCTGCGGTTGGTACTGCAGAAACTTCGAGAGCATCAATTGTATGCAAAGTTTAGCAAGTGTGAATTCTGGTTGCAGCAGATTGCATTTTTGGGGCATATCATATCCCAAGAGGGAATAGCGGTAGATCCAGCAAAGATCGATGCAGTGATGTCTTGGAAGAAGCTGGAAAATGTTACGGAAGTCCGGAGTTTTCTTGGTCTAGCCGGCTATTATCGGAGGTTCGTGAAGGATTTCTCTAAGATTGCAGGACCGCTTACAAAGCTCACTCAAAAGAAAACCAAGTTCGTGTGGGATGATAAGTGTGAGAACAGCTTCCAAGAGTTGAAGAAGAGATTGACTACTGCACTAGTTCTTGCATTGCCTGAAGGGAGTCAAGGTTTCGTAATCTATAGCGATGCATCGAAAGAAGGATTGGGGTGTGTATTGATGCAAAATGGAAGAGTTATTGCATATGCTTCTAGGAAACCAAAACCGTATGAGACGAATTACCCGACGCATGACTTGGAGTTAGCGGCTATTGTGTTTGCACTCAAGAAATGGAGGCATTATCTGTGGGGTAACAAGTTTGAGGTATTTACCGATCATAAGAGCTTGAAATACTTGTTTTCTCAAAAGGAGTTGAATATGAGGCAAAGGCGGTGGATGGAGCTTTTGGATGATTATAACTGCTCAATTAATTATGTGCCCGGTAAGGCGAACGTAGTTGCAGATGCCTTAAGCAGAAAAGCAAGCATGGCGAAACTGGAAGTCAAGGTGCAGGAGTTGTTGGAGGAAGCGTTTCTATGGAAACCACAATTGACTCAGAAGGGGTTACTTTTTGCCACTACCCAAGTTCAATCGACTTTGTTATCTGAGTTACGAGAGGCTCAACAGAAGGACCAACAATTTCAAAAGATTAAGGAAAGCAATGCAGATTTCAAGTTTCACGACGATGGTGTTTGGAGGTTTAGGAACCGGGTTTGTGTTCCCAATGAGACAGAGCTGAAAAAGAAGATTCTTGAGGAAGCACATAATTCAAGATATACTATTCACCCCGGTGGAACCAAGATGTACCGGGATTTGAAGCAACACTATTGGTGGAATAACATGAAAAGAGAAATTGCGGAGTTTGTAGCACGGTGTTTAACCTGCCAGAGAGTCAAAGCGGAACATCAACGACCCGCAGGTTTACTTCAGCCGTTGGAAATTCCTCAATGGAAATGGGAACATATCACTATGGATTTTGTTATGGACCTGCCTAGATCACAGAAGGGTCGTGACGCCGCTTGGGTTATAGTAGATAGATTGACTAAGTCGCCACACTTTTTACCAATAAACAAGGAGGATAATCCTGAGAAACTGGGAGATATGTATGTGGCGGAGATTGTAAGATTGCACGGGATGCCTGTGAGTATTGTATCGGATAGGGATCCACGTTTTACTTCCCGATTTTGGAAGAGATTGCAAGAAGCTTTGGGAACGAAATTGAGTTTTAGCACGGCTTATCACCCTCAGACAGATGGTCAATCGGAGAGAACTATTCAGATTTTGGAGGACATGCTGAGGGCATGTGTGTTGGACTTCGGGAAAGGTTGGGAGAAATATCTATCTCTAGCAGAGTTCGCCTACAACAATAGTTATCAGGCCACGATCGGGATGGCCCCATTTGAGGCGCTGTATGGACGGAAATGTCGATCACCAATTTACTGGGATGAAGTAGGTGAAGCGAGAACTTTTGACCCGACCCTTTTACCTGAACTGATGAAAACTGTTGATAACATCCACCTCATCCGGAAACGGATGCTTACCGCCCAGAGCAGGCAGAAGAGTTATGCAGACCGACGGAGACGGAGTCTCGAGTTTGAGGTTGGCGACAGGGTGTTCTTGAAGATATCACCCCGGAGGGGACTGATTAAACATGGCAAGGGTGGAAAGTTGAGCCCGAGATTTGTAGGACCGTTTGAGATAGTTGAGAATGTTGGCAAGTTGGCGTATCGCCTAGCACTACCCCAGAACCTCTCCAATATTCATGACGTCTTTCATGTGTCGATGCTGCGGAAGTATCATCCTGACCCGTCGCATATCTTGGAGCCAGAGCCGTTGCAGCTTCGGGAAAACTTGTCTTACGAGGAGAAGCCCATTCGGATCCTAGACCAGCAGGATCGGGAGTTGCGCAACAGAACTATACCGATGGTGAAAGTGCTGTGGGATCATCATGGAGTTGAAGAAGCAACGTGGGAAAGGCGAGACCAGATGGAGCAGCAATATCCAGCATTATTACAAGGTAATATTGAATTTCGGGACGAAATTCTTTTAAGGAGGGGAGGATGTGAGGCCCGACCTCGATTTGCGTGCGAAACCTAACTTTGTGTGCCCTAACCTAGATTTGCGTTCCATGACCTAGGTTTGAGAATTGTATTTAGTTTTGTGTGCCTTGCATTGAATTTCGTGCATTCATATAGAGTTACGTGCGTTTACTTGAAAAACGTGCGTTCGTCTCGTAGTTCGTGTCCTACCTCGAAGTGCGTGCCCTAAACCTAGAAAAGCGTGCCTACACACTAATCAAGAAAGCATCTTTCACGAAACACTAGACTATTAAACAATTCTACAAAATCCACTAACAATATAATAATCAAAATTCCATTCACTAGAAGACAAAAATGCACCAAAAACAAAACATTCCTTATTATTTATCCATTATTCTTTTTGCACCTTTAAGATACAATTAGAATAATGCTTAAGATGACAAAAATTCAGCCATTTTATTAGCCTTGGCCGACCATACCATGGTCTTGCACAAGGTTTGAGCAAAAAATTCTTTATTCTAATGCATGCCAAGACAACTTATGACACAAAGCCATTAAAAAATTGCTCAAAATCCTTCCACTTGCACAAATTTTCGGCCACTTCATCCTTGCCCATCCTAACAATTTCAAAATATCACATTGGAGACACAAATTGCAGAATTTTGAAGCCCAATGCCGACATACACCTCAAAAATTGCCAAGACCATCATTTCTTTGTCATTTCTCTCATTTCCTCTCACAACTCTCTCTCCTCTCATTCTTCTCTCTCCATTTCGGTCCTTGGCTGAAATCTCATCATCTTTGTTCATCTTCATCACACCTTGGTCGAACAAGGCAAGCAAACCATCAAGAAAACCAAGCAATCAAGCTAGAGTTCGAAAATTTTTCTTGCATGCGCATTTGAAGCTTCATTTCGGCTTTAGGTAAGCTTCTTGACATTCATTTCTTTTCTTCATGTTTTGACTACATGCATGCACTAAGAGGTTGATCACTAGGCTAGGAAAAATAGAGAAAACCAAGTTGAAATCTCAGCCAAGCAAGGAGAAGAACAGATTTGAGCTTCAACCGGGTTTTTGAACATAGTTTGGTTGATTGCAAAGGTGAGGGTTAAAAGCTTTTGAAAACTCTTTGAAATTTCACATGCATGTTCACAAATGAGTATGTTTGCTTCTGTACTTGAGTTATGTGGTCGTCCATGAGCTTAAACAACCATGCATGGCAAGAACTTGGCTTGAAAATGATGCTAGGTGAAGTCGAATTTATGTGACAGCTCTCTGACCAGTCTGTTCGAGGTAAGTTTAGCTAAGAAAATGGTGTTGAAAATGCTTGAATATTGGTAGGTGACTAGTTTGGGCAGTTTTGAACATTTTTCCCAGAAATAGGTCGAAGCAAATTTTGACTCTAAGGTCCTCAAAATGGCAAATCATTAAAATGTGACCAAATCTGGAAATCTGGAAAAATGAATCAGGTTTTGGCAGATGCACTGACCTTGTGGAACGAACCATATTTGACTTAGTAAATGTTGTCCAAAATGCATGAAAATTGGTGCGCTGCTATATTTTTCAGTTCTGGACAACTTTGTCAGAAATAGACCAAAGCTAAAAATGACTCTAAGGACCTAAAAAACGTCATTTTCTGAAAAGTGTGCAAATCTGGACAGTTTTGTGCTACCTCACTGTTTCGGTTATAACTAATGATTCTGAACTCCAATTGATGCAAGGCTTGTTTCTGATTTTAGATAACTTCTTAAGCTTTAATTTGACATCTTATTCACTGAATTTGGAGATTGTTTGATTATCCCATTGATCATGAGAAAACAGCCTATTGCAGTAAGTGTTCCACTTAGCTATGTGCTTGGAAAACTATTGTAACCTCTTTTGTGGCACTAGTTGCTTGGAATTGTGGTGTTGGAATATTATGTGGACTGTTTTAAGCACTTGAGGATGTATGAATTGAATGATGTATGACTTGGGAATGATGTTAAGTTGACTTAGGGTTTGATCGCACGATTATGCATGAAATGGAAACCCTAATGATTAAATATTCTTGCTAAGTGTTAACCATTGGATATTGTGAGGAAACTGTACGTTGCGTGGGCTGCCCGTAAATGTTTTATAGCTTTAAAAGTGATCTTGACCATTGCATGTTGACAAATAAGCTTTTCTCGCATTTGAACCCTTGTTGATATCACTACATGTTGAGTAATCTTATCACTTGATTGCGTGGACTTTTAATGAGTTATATGGCCTGTTTTACATGTGTTACATGGCTGCCCGTTTAATTTCCATATAACTCTATATGCCTTTCAAGTGAAATTTCCTGTCCTATCTTGTCCTGCCTGTTTATCTGTCAATGTGCAATCTTATGACTGTCCGGAGGCAACCTACTTTGTTGTCCTCCTTCTGTGATATATATTACCTGTCATAAATGTGCATTGCATACAAGGTTGCAACCTTTCCTGTTGGCATGGTAGTGATCACGTACGCCGGGCGGCATCGGGCTTGCCGGTGATACCGTGACCACCATGGTCCCATTCCCTCTCTCGCTTGGGGGCTAGACTTCCTCGGAGAGTTGGGTCGTAGGATTTTGGGGTACATCCGGAGTACACCCACCTGGTGTGTTTGGGGAATGATTTGAAGTCGGCCGCAACAGTTGATCCTGGATCTGATCTGAGAGCAAAAGCTCACCGTATCCTTTTTATTATATGTGTAAGTACTCCCGCTTGGATCCTAGAGAACCTCGGGGAGGAAAGACTGGTATTCCTGTTTCTGTATTTGTATTTCTGTACTTGTACTTCTGTTGTATTCATGTTTGAAAAAGGGATTTTTATAAGTTTAACCGGAAAATGAGTTTCAAACTTATTTCTCGTTCCCCCTCGCTGAGTTCATAAGGACTCACCCTCTTTCATCATTTCAGGTGAAGAAGAACAGGCACAGGAACCCGAGCTCAATGTACCTAATGATGAACCTCTGGAATGATTGCTTGTTATCGTTGTTTTGCTTGAACGTGACTTCTTGTGAACTTTTGTTACTTAAAGACTATTTCCCTTATGTTGTTGTTGCTTGTGATGTAAAAGACCCCCGCTGTAATTTGGGGTCTAATTTTGGGTTGTACGTAATTTAAGTAGACTGATACTAGACATGACACTACTATGATCGTTTTGCTTTTACTACCGCTAGTATCTATCACAGGTTATGATGCTTAGTTAAGAAATAGGTTAATGAAATTATCCAATCTTAGCAGGTACTCGCTAATAGGCTAAGATCAACAGGTATATTTTGAAATGAGGATAAATGAACAAACGAGACATAGTATCATGTTAGGTTATAAATCAAACGGGACGTCGAATTAACCAATAGGCAATTCAATTGATGGAATAATAGTAATCTTAGCTGGAATTGAATTTGAAATGGTAAATTTTGAGGCTGTTAGAAAATTTAGGTCAAAACAAAGAGCTCAATTACAGCCGTCATGCTGCCGAATTTCCGAAAATTTTTGGAGTCTAGAATAAAACGTTAAGTGTTAAACCTCCTAGAATGATTAAGAATGTGAAAGGACTTGATTGTTTAGATCACACCCTAGTCTAACCTTTATAGGCCGGGTTGGGGCGTGACACCTTAGAAGAATGGTATCAGAGCTTAGATTGCTTAAGCCGGGTTTAACTCTCGGACCATGGGTTGAGCCCTAAGATAATTAGGATGACTTGTTTATGTGTTAAATGTACGTTCTATGCTTTATGTGCTTAAGTGACTTATATGCCTTAAATGTTTTTAGAATTGTATCTATAATATGTTGCATATCTTATGCAATAGATTCTTAATTATCATATTTCAATAAATTGTGCCTATAGATGGCTGGCCCTAGTACCCGTACTACTAATAGGAGTGGTGAACCTCAAGAGACCGGGGATGCTTATCAGACTAATCCCGGTATAGCTATGTTTAAGATGATGGCAACTGCCATGGATCGCGTGTCACGTGTGATGGAGCGTCAGGATGCTCGTGAGGCCAACAACAACATCAACAATAGGAATGAGGGTAACCATGGGAGACACAGCAGAATGAGGGAATTCCTTGACTTTCGCCCGTCTAAATTCTACGGGGAAGCTGATGATGAGAAAGCAGAGGCTTGGCTGTCCGAGATCGAGAAGATTTTTAGGCCACTTGATTATACAGATGAAGAGAAATTGGAGTTTGCTGTATTTTTGTTGCACGGGGATGCTGAGCATTGGTGGCACACTGTAGAGGCACTATGGGAGACTGATCGGACACCTCGCTTGTGGGGTAGTTTTGTTAAGGCATTTAAGGAAAAATATGTACCTGCAAGTTCTAGGCAGAGGCGGATCGAGGAGTTCATGCACTTGACCCAGGGTAATATGACGGTGGCCCAGTACGAGGCTCGTTTTGACCGACTGTCCCGTTATGCTCAGTATATGGTTTGTACTCCGGAGGCAAAAATGTTGAAATTTACTATTGGTTTGAGGCCAGAGATTCAGGACCAGTTAGCTTCTCAGGACTTCGATACTTATTCTGCTCTCTTTGCTGCTGCCTCTCGAGTTGAGAAGAGGAAACTAGATGGAGCCGATTCGAGTCAGCCGAGCAAGAAACCTTACCAGCCTCCAGGTCAGCAGAGGAAGTTTCAGAGTCAGAGTCGCAGTCAAGGCCAGAGCCAGAACAGACCAGGGAATAACCGTGGCCCGACTAAAGCGCCATCAGCCTCTTCCACCCGCGGATCCACAGGTAGTTCACCTGCTACTCAGTCCGTCAGCTGCTCATATTGTGACAGGAAGGGGCATACCGAGGCCCAGTGTTGGAGAAAGTTGGGACGATGTATGAGGTGCGGCAGTGATCAGCACCAGATCAAGGATTGCCCTAAACGTCAGGCAGGGCAGAATCAGGGTAAACCAGCCGGTAGAGGTAAGACTCCAGTTCCCAGGGTCCAGGCTCGAGCCTATGCTATCGAGTGCGAGGAAATCCCATATGAGACCGCTGTTGTTGAAGGTACATTCTTCATACTGAATCAACCTGTTAAGGTGTTAATTGATCCGGGTGCTACTCATTCATTTATTACTCCATTATGTGTGGAACGTGTGAAATTGAAAGTTGTATGTTTGCCATTTGAAGTAGAAGTTGGTACTCCAATGGGTTCTAAGCTTGTAACTAGTTCAGCTTGTAAAGCATGTAAAATCCAAATTAAGGATAGGGAATTCTCGGCCAATCTTATTGTATTACCTTTTCGAGACTACGAGGTCATTTT
The DNA here is from genome assembly GCA_037974665.1 of Ehretia macrophylla. Lineage (NCBI taxonomy): Eukaryota > Viridiplantae > Streptophyta > Magnoliopsida > Boraginales > Ehretiaceae > Ehretia > Ehretia macrophylla. Next base: position 22,202,635 of record CM075766.1, read on the forward strand.
AAGGATGGACTGGCTGGCAAAACATCATGTCCAACTGGATTGCCGGGCGAAGATCATAACGTTCCAGGTACTTGATCAACCGATACTGGAGATTATGGGTCGAAGAGATTTCACCGGGAGTTCCATCATTTCATCTACAAAAGTAGTGAAGTCCTTGAGGAAAGGATGCAGCGGATACTTGGCTTACCTTATCAACAAGCCGTCGGATAAAGCTAAGTTGGAGGAGATGCCTGGAATCAAAGATTATGCAGATGTGTTCCCTGAAGAGTTACCCGGTTTGCCCCCAAATCGGGAGATCGAGTTTGTTATTGAATTGCTACCTGGCGCCCAGCCGATATCAAAAGCTCCCTATCGTATGGCACCGGCTGAGCTACAAGAATTAAAGGACCAATTGCAAGGATTGCTGAAGAAGGGATTTGTACAACCGAGCTCTTCACCGTGGGGTGCGCCCGTGCTATTTGTTAAGAAGAAAGACGGAACGTTGAGGCTATGCATTGACTACCGAGGATTGAACCAAGTGACTGTCAAGAATAAATACCCACTTCCCCTGATTGACGAGTTGTTTGATCAACTGCAAGGAGCCAAAGTGTATTCGAAACTCGACTTGAGGCAAGGGTATTATCAATTGCGGATCAAGAAGGAAGATGTGCCTAAAACGGCTTTCAGGACGAGATATGGGCACTATGAATATGTAGTGATGCCTTTTGGACTAACTAATGCCCCTGCAGCCTTTATGGATTTGATGCATAGGGTGTTTCAGCCCTACTTGGACCAATTTGTGGTGATCTTCATTGATGATATTTTGGTATACTCGAAATCGGAGGCGGAGCATGAACAACATCTGCGGTTGGTACTGCAGAAACTTCGAGAGCATCAATTGTATGCAAAGTTTAGCAAGTGTGAATTCTGGTTGCAGCAGATTGCATTTTTGGGGCATATCATATCCCAAGAGGGAATAGCGGTAGATCCAGCAAAGATCGATGCAGTGATGTCTTGGAAGAAGCTGGAAAATGTTACGGAAGTCCGGAGTTTTCTTGGTCTAGCCGGCTATTATCGGAGGTTCGTGAAGGATTTCTCTAAGATTGCAGGACCGCTTACAAAGCTCACTCAAAAGAAAACCAAGTTCGTGTGGGATGATAAGTGTGAGAACAGCTTCCAAGAGTTGAAGAAGAGATTGACTACTGCACTAGTTCTTGCATTGCCTGAAGGGAGTCAAGGTTTCGTAATCTATAGCGATGCATCGAAAGAAGGATTGGGGTGTGTATTGATGCAAAATGGAAGAGTTATTGCATATGCTTCTAGGAAACCAAAACCGTATGAGACGAATTACCCGACGCATGACTTGGAGTTAGCGGCTATTGTGTTTGCACTCAAGAAATGGAGGCATTATCTGTGGGGTAACAAGTTTGAGGTATTTACCGATCATAAGAGCTTGAAATACTTGTTTTCTCAAAAGGAGTTGAATATGAGGCAAAGGCGGTGGATGGAGCTTTTGGATGATTATAACTGCTCAATTAATTATGTGCCCGGTAAGGCGAACGTAGTTGCAGATGCCTTAAGCAGAAAAGCAAGCATGGCGAAACTGGAAGTCAAGGTGCAGGAGTTGTTGGAGGAAGCGTTTCTATGGAAACCACAATTGACTCAGAAGGGGTTACTTTTTGCCACTACCCAAGTTCAATCGACTTTGTTATCTGAGTTACGAGAGGCTCAACAGAAGGACCAACAATTTCAAAAGATTAAGGAAAGCAATGCAGATTTCAAGTTTCACGACGATGGTGTTTGGAGGTTTAGGAACCGGGTTTGTGTTCCCAATGAGACAGAGCTGAAAAAGAAGATTCTTGAGGAAGCACATAATTCAAGATATACTATTCACCCCGGTGGAACCAAGATGTACCGGGATTTGAAGCAACACTATTGGTGGAATAACATGAAAAGAGAAATTGCGGAGTTTGTAGCACGGTGTTTAACCTGCCAGAGAGTCAAAGCGGAACATCAACGACCCGCAGGTTTACTTCAGCCGTTGGAAATTCCTCAATGGAAATGGGAACATATCACTATGGATTTTGTTATGGACCTGCCTAGATCACAGAAGGGTCGTGACGCCGCTTGGGTTATAGTAGATAGATTGACTAAGTCGCCACACTTTTTACCAATAAACAAGGAGGATAATCCTGAGAAACTGGGAGATATGTATGTGGCGGAGATTGTAAGATTGCACGGGATGCCTGTGAGTATTGTATCGGATAGGGATCCACGTTTTACTTCCCGATTTTGGAAGAGATTGCAAGAAGCTTTGGGAACGAAATTGAGTTTTAGCACGGCTTATCACCCTCAGACAGATGGTCAATCGGAGAGAACTATTCAGATTTTGGAGGACATGCTGAGGGCATGTGTGTTGGACTTCGGGAAAGGTTGGGAGAAATATCTATCTCTAGCAGAGTTCGCCTACAACAATAGTTATCAGGCCACGATCGGGATGGCCCCATTTGAGGCGCTGTATGGACGGAAATGTCGATCACCAATTTACTGGGATGAAGTAGGTGAAGCGAGAACTTTTGACCCGACCCTTTTACCTGAACTGATGAAAACTGTTGATAACATCCACCTCATCCGGAAACGGATGCTTACCGCCCAGAGCAGGCAGAAGAGTTATGCAGACCGACGGAGACGGAGTCTCGAGTTTGAGGTTGGCGACAGGGTGTTCTTGAAGATATCACCCCGGAGGGGACTGATTAAACATGGCAAGGGTGGAAAGTTGAGCCCGAGATTTGTAGGACCGTTTGAGATAGTTGAGAAGGTTGGCAAGTTGGCGTATCGCCTAGCACTACCCCAGAACCTCTCCAATATTCATGACGTCTTTCATGTGTCGATGCTGCGGAAGTATCATCCTGACCCGTCGCATATCTTGGAGCCAGAGCCGTTGCAGCTTCGGGAAAACTTGTCTTACGAGGAGAAGCCCATTCGGATCCTAGACCAGCAGGATCGGGAGTTGCGCAACAGAACTATACCGATGGTGAAAGTGCTGTGGGATCATCATGGAGTTGAAGAAGCAACGTGGGAAAGGCGAGACCAGATGGAGCAGCAATATCCAGCATTATTACAAGGTAATATTGAATTTCGGGACGAAATTCTTTTAAGGAGGGGAGGATGTGAGGCCCGACCTCGATTTGCGTGCGAAACCTAACTTTGTGTGCCCTAACCTAGATTTGCGTTCCATGACCTAGGTTTGAGAATTGTATTTAGTTTTGTGTGCCTTGCATTGAATTTCGTGCATTCATATAGAGTTACGTGCGTTTACTTGAAAAACGTGCGTTCGTCTCGTAGTTCGTGTCCTACCTCGAAGTGCGTGCCCTAAACCTAGAAAAGCGTGCCTACACACTAATCAAGAAAGCATCTTTCACGAAACACTAGACTATTAAACAATTCTACAAAATCCACTAACAATATAATAATCAAAATTCCATTCACTAGAAGACAAAAATGCACCAAAAACAAAACATTCCTTATTATTTATCCATTATTCTTTTTGCACCTTTAAGATACAATTAGAATAATGCTTAAGATGACAAAAATTCAGCCATTTTATTAGCCTTGGCCGACCATACCATGGTCTTGCACAAGGTTTGAGCAAAAAATTCTTTATTCTAATGCATGCCAAGACAACTTATGACACAAAGCCATTAAAAAATTGCTCAAAATCCTTCCACTTGCACAAATTTTCGGCCACTTCATCCTTGCCCATCCTAACAATTTCAAAATATCACATTGGAGACACAAATTGCAGAATTTTGAAGCCCAATGCCGACATACACCTCAAAAATTGCCAAGACCATCATTTCTTTGTCATTTCTCTCATTTCCTCTCACAACTCTCTCTCCTCTCATTCTTCTCTCTCCATTTCGGTCCTTGGCTGAAATCTCATCATCTTTGTTCATCTTCATCACACCTTGGTCGAACAAGGCAAGCAAACCATCAAGAAAACCAAGCAATCAAGCTAGAGTTCGAAAATTTTTCTTGCATGCGCATTTGAAGCTTCATTTCGGCTTTAGGTAAGCTTCTTGACATTCATTTCTTTTCTTCATGTTTTGACTACATGCATGCACTAAGAGGTTGATCACTAGGCTAGGAAAAATAGAGAAAACCAAGTTGAAATCTCAGCCAAGCAAGGAGAAGAACAGATTTGAGCTTCAACCGGGTTTTTGAACATAGTTTGGTTGATTGCAAAGGTGAGGGTTAAAAGCTTTTGAAAACTCTTTGAAATTTCACATGCATGTTCACAAATGAGTATGTTTGCTTCTGTACTTGAGTTATGTGGTCGTCCATGAGCTTAAACAACCATGCATGGCAAGAACTTGGCTTGAAAATGATGCTAGGTGAAGTCGAATTTATGTGACAGCTCTCTGACCAGTCTGTTCGAGGTAAGTTTAGCTAAGAAAATGGTGTTGAAAATGCTTGAATATTGGTAGGTGACTAGTTTGGGCAGTTTTGAACATTTTTCCCAGAAATAGGTCGAAGCAAATTTTGAATCTAAGGTCCTCAAAATGGCAAATCATTAAAATATGACCAAATCTGGAAATCTGGAAAAATGAATCAGGTTTTGGCAGATGCACTGACCTTGTGGAACGAACCATATTTGACTTAGTAAATGTTGTCCAAAATGCATGAAAATTGGTGCGCTGCTATATTTTTCAGTTCTGGACAACTTTGTCAGAAATAGACCAAAGCTAAAAATGACTCTAAGGACCTAAAAAACGTCATTTTCTGAAAAGTGTGCAAATCTGGACAGTTTTGTGCTACCTCACTGTTTCGGTTATAACTAATGATTCTGAACTCCAATTGATGCAAGGCTTGTTTCTGATTTTAGATAACTTCTTAAGCTTTAATTTGACATCTTATTCACTGAATTTGGAGATTGTTTGATTATCCCATTGATCATGAGAAAACAGCCTATTGCAGTAAGTGTTCCACTTAGCTATGTGCTTGGAAAACTATTGTAACCTCTTTTGTGGCACTAGTTGCTTGGAATTGTGGTGTTGGAATATTATGTGGACTGTTTTAAGCACTTGAGGATGTATGAATTGAATGATGTATGACTTGGGAATGATGTTAAGTTGACTTAGGGTTTGATCGCACGATTATGCATGAAATGGAAACCCTAATGATTAAATATTCTTGCTAAGTGTTAACCATTGGATATTGTGAGGAAACTGTACGTTGCGTGGGCTGCCCGTAAATGTTTTATAGCTTTAAAAGTGATCTTGACCATTGCATGTTGACAAATAAGCTTTTCTCGCATTTGAACCCTTGTTGATATCACTACATGTTGAGTAATCTTATCACTTGATTGCGTGGACTTTTAATGAGTTATATGGCCTGTTTTACATGTGTTACATGGCTGCCCGTTTAATTTCCATATAACTCTATATGCCTTTCAAGTGAAATTTCCTGTCCTATCTTGTCCTGCCTGTTTATCTGTCAATGTGCAATCATATGACTGTCCGGAGGCAACCTACTTTGTTGTCCTCCTTCTGTGATATATATTACCTGTCATAAATGTGCATTGCATACAAGGTTGCAACCTTTCCTGTTGGCATGGTAGTGATCACGTACGCCGGGCGGCATCGGGCTTGCCGGTGATACCGTGACCATCATGGTCCCATTCCCTCTCTCGCTTGGGGGCTAGACTTCCTCGGAGAGTTGGGTCGTAGGATTTTGGGGTACATCCGGAGTACACCCACCTGGTGTGTTTGGGGAATGATTTGAAGTCGGCCGCAACAGTTGATCCTGGATCTGATCTGAGAGCAAAAGCTCACCGTATCCTTTTTATTATATGTGTAAGTACTCCCGCTTGGATCCTAGAGAACCTCGGGGAGGAAAGACTGGTATTCATGTTTCTGTATTTGTATTTCTGTACTTGTACTTCTGTTGTATTCATGTTTGAAAAAGGGATTTTCATAAGTTTAACCGGAAAATGAGTTTCAAACTTATTTCTCGTTCCCCCTCGCTGAGTTCATAAGGACTCACCCTCTTTCATCATTTCAGGTGAAGAAGAACAGGCACAGGAACCCGAGCTCAATGTACCTAATGATGAACCTCTGGAATGATTGCTTGTTATCGTTGTTTTGCTTGAACGTGACTTCTTGTGAACTTTTGTTACTTAAAGACTATTTCCCTTATGTTGTTGTTGCTTGTGATGTAAAAGACCCCCGCTGTAATTTGGGGTCTAATTTTGGGTTGTACGTAATTTAAGTAGACTGATACTAGACATGACACTACTATGATCGTTTTGCTTTTACTACCGCTAGTATCTATCACAGGTTATGATGCTTAGTTAAGAAATAGGTTAATGAAATTATCCAATCTTAGCAGGTACTCGCTAATAGGCTAAGATCAACAGGTATATTTTGAAATGAGGATAAATGAACAAACGAGACATAGTATCATGTTAGGTTATAAATCAAACGGGACGTCGAATTAACCAATAGGCAATTCAATTGATGGAATAATAGTAATCTTAGCTGGAATTGAATTTGAAATGGTAAATTTTGAGGCTGTTAGAAAATTTAGGTCAAAACAAAGAGCTCAATTACAGCCGTCATGCTACCGAATTTTCAGAAATTTTTGGAGTCTAGAATAAAACGTTAAGTGTTAAACCTCCTAGAATGATTAAGAATGTGAAAGGACTTGATTGTTTAGATCACACCCTAGTCTAACCTTTATAGGCCGGATTGGGGCGTGACACCTAAATCCCGTAAAGGGTGTTGGTCGATTAAGATAGCAGGATGGTGGTCATGGAAGTTGAAGTCCTTTAAGGAGTGTGTAAGCGCGCGACCTATACCCGGCCGTCGGGGCAAGTGCCAGGCCCCGATGACTAGGAAGGTACGGCGGTCGTCGTAAAACCCAGGGCGCGAGCCCAGGCAGAGCGACCGTCGGTGCAGATCTTGGTAGTAGTAGCAAATATTCAAATGAGAACTTTGAAGGCCGAAGAGGGGAAAGGTTCCATGTGAACGGCACTTGCACATGGGTTAGTCGATCCTAAGGGTCGGAGGAAGCCCAACAGATAGCGCATTTTGCGCGTGCACCGAAAGGGAATCGGTTTAAAATTCCTGAACCGGGACGTGGCGGTTGACAGCAACGTTAGGGAGTCCGGAGACATCGGCGGGGGCCTCAGGAAGAGTTATCTTTTCTGTTTAACAACCTGCCCACCCTGGAAATGGCTCAGCCGAAGGTAGGGTCCAGCGGCTGGAAGAGCACCGTACATCGCGCAGTGTCCGGTACGCCCTCGACAGCCCTTGAAAATTCGGAGGACCGAGTTTCGTCCATGCCCGGTCGTACTCATAACCGCATCAGGTCTCCAAGGCGAATAGCCTCTGGTCGATGGAACAATGTAGGCAAAGGAAGTCATCAAAATGGATCCGTAACTTTGGGAAAAAGATTGGCTCTGAGGGATGGGCATAAGGTCCCAATCCCGAACCCGTCGGCTGTCGGCGGACTGTTCGAGCTGCTCCCGCGGCGAGAGTGGGTCGGCGCATGCTGGTTGGGGGACAAACTGGGAACGGCTCCCTCGGGGGCCTTCCCCGAGCTTCGAACAGCTAGCTCAGAACTGGTACAGACAAGGGGAATCCGACTGTTTAATTAAAACAAAGCATTGCGATGGTCCCTGCGGATGCTCAGGCAATGTGATTTCTGCCCAGTGCTCTGAATGTCAAAGTGAAGAAATTCAACCAAGCGCGGCAAAATGGCAGGTGTAAGGCCCGACCTCAATTTGCGTGCGATATCTCGTTTCGTGTGCCCTAACCTTGAATTGCGTGCCTTGACCTAGGTTTAAGATTCGTTTCTTGATTTACGTGCATTCATTTAGAATTACGTGCATTTATCTCGTAGTGCATGCCCTAGACCTAGGAAAACGTGCCTACATGCTAATCAAGAAAGCATCTAACACAAAGCACTAGACTACAGAATAATCCTACAAACTCCACTAACTAATATTCTAATCCTAAGTCAATGCACTAGAAGACAAAATTTCACTAAGCACTAAACATTCTTATTCTTTATTCTTTATTCCTTCTGAAAAACCCATGCACCTAAAATACCACATCAAACTACAATAAAATAAACCTCAAAACATGACAAAAAATTCACATTTTTGAACTCCCTTGGCCGGCCATACCTTTGTGCTTGAGCAAATATTTGAACAAATAATTAATTCATGCATGCTTAGACAAAACTTCACATTGTCACAACTTTTGTATACACCAAAGCATTATTTTACCAACCACCATGCTACCATTCTCGGCCTCCTCACCATTGTGTCTCCTCACAATTCAAAATTCTTTAAAAGACAACACAAAATCAGATTTTTGCAAGCCTATAGCCGACCACATGCACAAACATTTCATTTCTTTCTCTCAAGCTCTCATTCTCCCATTTTTTCTCTCTCTCTCTCTCTCTCGGCCAAGGCTGCATCCTTAAGCTCCATAGCTTAAGCTCTCATTCTAAGGCTCTCCTAGACACTCAAAGACTCTAAGGAACTCGACCATAGCAGCCCAAGCAAGCAAGAAACAAGAAAAAACGCATGCAAGCTCATAGAACTCTTCATTTCGGCCCTAGGTAAGTTTTGATAGTCTTTCTTTCATTTCCTTTTGTTCTAATCACATGCACATACTAAGGAGATGATAACTAAGCTAGGAATTAAAGAACCACAAGCTATCTCTCGGTCAAGCAAGGAGAGAAGACCTTTTGTACATCTTCAAGAGCATTGTGCATCTTCATCTATTATCGTGCTAAGGTGAGGCTTAAACTCTTTTAAAAACTTTCAAAAATCACATGCATGCCTTCATATGACTATATTTACCTCTGTAGTTGTTGTATATGTGTGTATATGAGCTTATATGACCATTCATGGCTAGAGTTTTGGCTAAAACTTGAAGATAGGTAATAATCGAGTAGCTGGCAGATTTCTGACGTGGTAGCGCAAAGTGCATTTGGACTAGTAAATGAAGTTGAAAATGCGTGAAAATTGGTAGGTGACTATTTTTGCCCGTTATGAGAATTTTTCATAGAAATAGACCAAGGCCAATTTGGACTCTAAGGTCTCCAAAATGGCAAAACATCAAAAGGTGTCTAAATCTGTAAAATCTGGAAATATGAAATAGGATTCTGGCAGATTTCTGACTCCGTAGATCGAAGCATTTTTGACCTAGTAACTGTTGGTGAAAATGCATAAAAATTGGTAGGTCGCTAGATTTTCCAGTGCTGGACATTTTTGTCAGAAATAGACCAAAGCCAAGTATGACTCTAAGACCCTAAAAAATAGCAAAAATCGTAATGTGTCTAAAACTGCACAATTTTGCGTAGTCTCACGGTTTTGGCCATAACTCCTAAGTCCGAACTCCAAATGATACAAGGTTTGTTCCTAGATTTAAATCACTCATTAATTTGAAATTTTTTTCATTGAAATTGGAGATTGTTTTCTTGTCTAATCGAATGTGGGAAAACAGACCATTGCAGTGAGGGTTTTGTTTAGTGATGTGCTTAGAATCATGTTGAGACCTTGCTTGGGATATTGAATGCTTGGAATTGTGGCACTTGGATGTTGTGTGGACTTTTGTGGTTGGTTGAAGTTGCTTAATGTGATTGATGTATGGTTTGGGATTATTAGTCGATGAATGGTATGCTTAATCGCACGTTTAAGCATGGAATTGAGACCCTAACGCTTATGACTTTTGTTAAAAGATGGCCTATTGGTTAAATGTGTCAAATTGTGTGGTTAATAGGCTGCCCGTAGTTGTCCTTATAGCTCTAAATATGACTTCCGATGATTGCATGTTGCTAAGTGAGCTATTCTTGCACCCGGTCTCGTATAAATGTCGTTGCATGCTTGTACAATGTTAATACTTGATACGTGAACCCCGAAATGAGTTATATGACTTGATTTATATGTGACACTCAGCTGCCTGTTTAATGTTCGTATGACTCTACATGTTTTACAAAGTGAAAATTCATGTTAAGCATGCCTCATTCGTTTACTTGGCAATATGTGATCTTGAAATTGCTCGGAGGCAATCTACTTTGTTGTCCTCCTAATGAATCGTTAAATGGTATAAATGTTCATTGTATACAAAGTTGCAGCCTTTCATTGTGGCATGGTAGCGTTTCACGAACTCCGGGCGGGATAGGGCTTACCGGTGCTCCCGTGACTACCATGGTCCAATTCCCTCTCTCGCTTGGCATTCCACCCTCGGAGAGTTGGGTCGTAGGATTTTGGGGTACATCCGGAGTACACCCAATTGGAAGCGATAAGTGGATCATTGAATTCGGCCGCACAATTGCTATCGAAAATGAATTGAGAGCAAAAGCTCACCGTATCCTTTTCACTATGTGTTTAAGCACTCTCGCTTGGCTCCTAGAGGACCTCTGTAATACCCGAGCCCGGAATGTGAAAATTCCTTGTTTATTATTTTAAAAATTATATTTCCTTAAATTCTTTGAGAATTAATTGTTACTTTCTTGCTGTCGCAATGTGCATTGCATTTAGGGAGCGATAGCTAGAGAACGGTTTCTAGTCCTCAGCAAATAGTGAAACTAGTATTTAGATGACTTAAATTTTATATTTTAATTGTTGTTAGCTATAATTAATCTTTCCTTAGTTAAAATGGCTTTAAAGTGCACAAAATAAGGCCATTTGACCAAGTTTTAAGTAATTGACCAAGCCTTGACCAACTTTGACCTAACTTGTCACCTAATAAGCTTTTAACTTAGCAAAATAAAATAAAATACCAGCTGAAAACAGAACCTTGTGCTGGCCAAAAATATTGAAGAGAAAAAAAATCATTTTCAACTTTCAAAACTTCCAATCTTCGCGTGAGCTTGTGCGGGGTTGTTACCGAGCCATCCAGCGTTGTTTTCCTAGTGACTAGGAGTGCCTAAGGTGAGGGAAGCACGTTATTTGCGCATTTAAATGTTGTGTATGTTAACTCTGTAATTTTTAGATTTTATCCGTAGATTGTTGTTTAAAGCATTTTAATGCTTCTAGAATGTTCCTTGGCAATTGTAGAACGTGTATTTATAGCTTTTTAACATTTTATACAGTTAAATGTTGAGATTGTAATTTAAATTGATTGTTGAATAGTGTTTTATGAATAGTAAACCCTTGGAACGATGAAGTTGTTCCGTTATGCTGTCCGTTGATGTATAATTGTTCTAGGTGTGCTAGAATGCCTAAATGCATGGTTTGTTTGGGTTGCGTAATGGAAAAAATGGGAATTAAGCCTTGGTGAAAGTCGGGGTCGTTTAGGTCGAGTTTGGCATTTTCTCGTTTATTGCCTTGTATCGAGTCTTGCATTGCATAGTGTCTCGGACGTGAGTGATGGGCCTCTCTGGGTAGCCTCGGGTTGCCAGTGTTGGTTGCTCTAGCTCCGTAGCTATTCCCTCTTCTCGCTTGGGTTGCCTCCTAGGGAGTTTTGGGTCGTAGATTGATGGATACTTCTGGGGTATTCCAAATTGGTGTTATAAGGTGGTTTGGGCCGGCGCGTTGTCATCGAATTTGTGTTTGAAAGTTCCTCGTGAAAAGAGTATCGTATCCTTTGAATGAGTGTTTACAGCTTTAAATACTTGCTTTGCTTTATTGATGGCTTGTTGTATCTCTATATGATATTTGTATGTATTTCTTGACTAATTGCATTGCATACTCCTCTCATCTCCGTCCTTGAGACCAATTGCCCTCGCTGAGCAATAGTTTTTGCTCATTCCTCTCTATACTATATTTTTACAGGAGTAGTTGAAGCAGACCATCTTGAGGTAATTGAGGAGGAGGAACAGGTGGAGGTGTTCCCGTGATAGCTCTTCTTTGCTTTGCTGGTGGTTGGATACCAGTTTTTGTGCGAGCCTTGCTTGATATGTATATTGCTTGGATGTCGCTTAATTTTGTGGCTTGTAGCCTTGTATGTATTTTCTAGTTTGAGGCCTCTGCGGTCTTATGTTGTATAAGTTGAAAGAATGTAAAGTTGTAAACTTATACTCTTGTGACTAGTAAGGAAATGCATGCTAATGGAATTGATTAGTGGCATAAATACTTGTGTAGTATGCATATCATTTTTGGGTTGCAAAGTTGGTTAATAAGAAATGTATGTTTCAAAGAAAGTTGGCTTGTTTGGATTGTTTTAAGGATTTCGCAAGTATTTTGATGATTTTAGGGTTTTCGGATCGTCCGCGGTACAGAGGAGACTCCGTCCGTGTGTCGGGTCCGGGCTTGGCCTTTTGCGGGGTCGGGTCGGGGCGTGACATCTTTAGGTGGTATCAGAGCATGATAGTCTTGCATAAGCCGGGATATGATTCTCGCTCTGTGGGGTAAAGGTCTAAAATGCTAAAGTGTTTATGTATGATTGCTGAGTGAAAATAAAATGTTATAGCATGACTTTGTGAACTTGGAGTGTTTATGTGTTTAAGTGAAATAGTTTAGCAAGTTAAACTTGTCTTATGTGAATTGTGTGATAGAATATTGGATTGCTATTGACTTGAGTGTTATCTAATCTTATGTGCTATATTTCTGTCTATAAACTGCTTTTAAATGTTGCCAACTATTGTGAATTGCTACTATGCCGCCACGTCGTGGTACTCAAGGTATAGGGTCAGATGAAGACGCAGCAGAACAGGGTCAGCAACCATTGTCTGAGCAGTTTATGGCTACCATGACTACTGCAGTTGACCGAATTACACAGGTGCTGCATGAGCAGAGGCAGGACAGGAATAATCCCCAGGGAAATCAAGCTAATCCTGGTGGACAGGGGTATAGAGTTGAGAATAATCAGTTAGAGAAATTTTTGAGGCAAGAGCCGGGAAAGTTCTTCGGGGAGCCGGATGATGAGGCGGCCGGGAGATGGATTAATCGTGTTGAGAAAATTTTCACCGCTTTGAGGTACACTGATGAGGCAAGAATAGATTATGCGTCATTCTTGTTTGAGGGTGATGCAGAGTAGTGGTGGAATACTGTCAGATTGAGGTGGGATTGTAAGGATGTACCACATTTGTGGGATGATTTTGTAAGTGAGTTTCGGGACAAGTATATTCCCGAGATGGCTATGGAAAGGAGGGAAGACGAGTTTGTGGCTCTGAAGCAGGGAAACATGACTGTTGCACAGTACGAGGCTAGGTTTGTTAGCCTGTCAAGGTATATGCCCGAGTTGGTACGGCCAGCTAGGAGGATGATTCATAGGTTTGTCCGTGGGTTGAGAATGGACATTCAGTTGCATTTGACTGGGCAGACTTACACTACATTTCCCGAGGCATTTCAGGCAGCCTTGAAGTTTGAAAAACGGAAGGCTGAGATGTTAGCTGAGAGCAGTCAGCCGAGTAAGAAGTAGTATTTGGACCAGAGCAGCCAAAGTCAGCTGAGGCAGTATCAGACTTCTGCACAGGTTCCTCAGCAACGTCTGTATCAGCCACATCAGCAGATTCAGGCTAGGCCAGCTGTGACTAGACCCCAGCAGGGAGGTACAGTTCCTACTGCAAGAGCACCAACACCTATAGGAAACACTGTTGTAAGGCTAACTGCTGGAGGAAGAGTGGTAAATGTACGGGTTGTGGCAGTGATGATCATAGGGTGAGAGATTGCCCTAAGTATAACAATGTTCAGGGCCGTACTGGAGGCCAAGGTGTTCAGAATAGGGCTGCAGGTGCACGTCCAGCACAGAGGGTTCAGGCTAGGGTCTTTGTACTGGATGCAGAGAAGCTACCCGATACTACAGCTATAGTGGAAGGTACCTTTCTTCTCAATACTCAGCCAGTTAAAGTTTTGATTGATCCCGGAGCTACACATTCGTTTATAACTCCTGCATGTGCATGATCTGTGAATGTTTGCATTGATAAATTGCCGCATGAAGTTGAAGTTAGTACGCCTTTGGGTGCAAAATTTGTTACTGAGTCTATTTGCAAATCTAGTGATATATGCATTGAGAACCGTAAATTTCCTGCTGATTTAATTATACTACCATTCCGTGACTTTGAAATCATTTTGGGAATGGACTGGTTGGGGAAGTACTATGCTCAGTTGGATTGTAGAACAAAGATTGTATATCTTCAGGTTCCTGACCTACCGGTACTGGAGATTGTTGGGAATTGCAGGGCTGCCTGAATTCCTCTTTTATCAGCGATCAAGACTTCTAAGTTGTTGAATAGGGGTTATGAAGCTTACTTAGCTTATTTGATCAATTAGCCTACTGATAAGTTGAATTTGAATGAGGTTCCGATTGTTAGAGACTTCCCTAGTGTATTTCTCGGGGAATTACCGGGTTTACCACCGGATAGGGAGATTGAGTTTGTGATTGATCTTGTGCCAGGCACTGCGCCAATTTCTAGAAGTCCTTATAGAATGGCATCGGCTGAACTTCAGGAGTTAAAAATTCAGCTTTAGAATTTGCTTGAGAAAGGGTTTATACAACCTAGTTCTTCGCCGTAGGGTGCGCCTGTGTTGTTTGTGAGAAAGAAAGACGGCACGCTACAGTTATGCATTGATTACAGGGGACTTAATCAAGTCACGATTAAGAATAAATACCCCTTGCCGTTGATTGAAGAATTGTTTGACCAGTTGCAGGGTGTGAGTGTTTACTCCAAATTTGACTTGAGGCAAGGTTACTATCAACTTAGAATTCGGAGTGACGATATACCAAAGACGGCATTCAGGACTAGATATCGCCACTATGAGTTTGTTGTTTTGCCGTTTGGTTTGACGATTGCACTAGCCGCATTCATGGACTTGATGCAGAGGGTTTTTCGACCTTACCTTGATCAGTTTGTCGTAATCTTTATTGACGACATTTTAGTGTACTCGAAGAATGAGGCTGAGCATGAACAACACTTGAAGATTGTGCTTCAGACTTTGCAAGAAAACAAGCTTTTTGCTAAATTCAGCAAGTGCGAGTTCTGGTTGAATCAGATATCTTTTCTAGGTCATATCATTTCAGATCAGGGGATTTCAGTGGACCCAGCTAAGATTGAAGTTGTTTCATCTTGGAAGAAACCTGAGACAGTGTCAGAGATTCGGAGTTTTCTTGGATTGGCAGGTTACTACCGGAGATTTGTTAAAGACTTTTCCAAAATTTATGGACCTTTGAGCCAGTTGACTCGGAAGAAAGTTGCTTACAATTGGGATGCCAAATGTGAATCCAGTTTCCAAGAATTGAAGAAGAGACTAACTACAGCTCCTATACTAGCTTTACCTGAGGGAACAGAGAACTTCGTTGTCTACAGTGATGCATCTAAGGAAGGTTTGGGCTGTGTTTTAATGTAGAATGGTAAGGTGATTGCCTATGCTTCTAGGAAGTTGAAACCTTATGAAGTCAATTACCCTACACATGATCTTGAGTTAGATGCAGTTGTATTTGCTTTGAAGAAGTGGGGTCATTACTTGTGGGGTAGCAGATTTGAAATTTTTACTGACCACAAGAGTCTCAAGTATTTGTTTTCACAGAAGGATTTGAATATGAGGCAGCGGAGGTGGCTAGAGCTATTGAGTGGTTACAACTGTTCTATTAACTACGTGCCAGGTAAGGCAAATGTTGTTACTGATGCTTTGAGCCGAAAGGCTACTGTTGCAAGCTTAATTATCAAAGATTGGGAGACTTTGGAAGAAATTTGTTCATGGAATCCAGAAGCTACTGAGGTAGGGATTCGATTTGCTAGTTTGTAGATTCAGTCAGGGTTGCTAGCACAGATCAGAGAGGCTCAGAAGACTGATCCTTACATCTTGAAAATCCAAGAAAAAGCTAAAGGGGGAGAGTCGGAGTTTAAATTACATGCAGATGGTATCTTCAGATTCAGGGACAGAGTATGTGTTCCTGGTGATCCGACTTTGAAGAATGAGATCCTGTCCGAGGCACATAATTTGAGGTATACGATTCATCCGGGCAGTACAAAAATGTATAGAGATTTGAAACAACACTTCTAGTGGAACAATATGAAGAGGGAGATTGTTGGGTATGTATCCAGATGTTTGACTTGTCAGAGGGTTAAAGTTGAGCATCAGAGGCTAGCCGAACTTCTACAGCCGTTGTCGATTCCGCAATGGAAGTGGGTGCATATAACAATGGACCTTGTGACCTATCTTCCTAGATCTCCGAGAGGATGTGATTCTGTTTGGATTGTTGTGGACCGCTTGACTAAAGTTGCACATTTTATTCCCGTGAACAAATAGGATAGCCTTGATAAGCTAGCTGAGCTTTATGTTGCTAATATTGTGAGATTGCATGGTGTGCCACAGAGTATAGTGTCAGATAGGGATCCCAGATTCAGATCTTGTTTTTGGCAGAAGTTGCAAGAGGCCTTGGGAACTAAGTTGAGCTTCAGTACTGCATATCATCCGCAAACTGATGGCCACTCTGAGAGAACCATCAGGATCTTGGAAGACATGCTACGGGCATGTGTACTAGACTTTGGGAAGAACTGGGAGAAGTTTTTGCCTTTAGCGGAGTTCGCCTACAACAATAGTTATCAATCTACTATAGGTATGGCTCCCTACGAGGCGTTGTATGGTCGTAAATACAGATCCCCATTATATTGGGAAGAAGTTGGAGAGATGAGAACAGTTGATCCGACTGTGTTACCTGAGATGATTAAGATGGTAGATAATGTTCACCTTATTCGCCAACGTATGCTTACAGCTCAGAGTCGTCAGAAGAGTTATGCGGATAAGTACTGTCGGGATCTTGAGTTTGCTTTCGGAGATTGGGTGTTTCTTAAGATTTCTCCTCGGAAGGGATTGATTCGGCACAGTAAGAGTCGAAAACTTAGTCCCAGGTGTGTGGGTCCGTATGAGATCACCGAAAAGGTAGGTCTTTTGGCTTATCGGTTAGCTTTTGCCTCCGAGCTTGTCGAGACTGCATGATGTGTTCCACGTGTCTATGTTAAAGAAGTATCATCCAGACCCTTCACATGTACTTGAACCAGAGCCTTTGCAGATTGAAGAAAAGTTGTCTTATGAAGAGAAACCGATTCGAATTGTGGATTGGAAAATTCAGGAGCTTCGTAGAAAGAGTATTTCGTTAGTAAAGGTTCTGTGGAATCATCATGGGTTTGAGGAAGCAACTTGGGAAAGAGAGGACCAAGTTCGGGATCAGTATCCGGAGTTGTTTGTTGACCAGGTAGGAATTGCGTGGGCGCAGTTGTTTTAAGGGGGAGAGGGTGTAATACCCGAGCCTGGAATGTGAAAATTCCTTGTTTATTATTTTGAAAATTATATTTCCTTAAATTGTTTGACAATTAATTGTTACTTTCTTGTTGTCGCAACGTGCATTGCATTTAGGGAGCGATAGCTAGAGAACGGTTTCTAGTCCTCAGCAAATAGTGAAACTAGTATTTAGATGAATTAAATTTTATATTTTAATTGTTGTTAGCTATAATTAATCTTTCCTTAGTTAAAATGGCTTTAAAGTGCACAAAATAAGGTCATTTGACCAAGTTTTAAGTAATTGACCAAGCCTTGACCAACTTTGACCTAACTTGTCACCTAATAAGCTTTTAACTTAGCAAAATAAAAAATAAAAACAGCTGAAAACAGAACCTTGTGCTAGCCAAAAATATTGAAGAGAAAAAAAATCATTTTCAACTTTCAAAACTTCCAATCTTCGCGTGAGCTTGTGCAGGGTTGTTACCGAGCCATCCAGCGTTGTTTTCCTAGCGACTAGGAGTGCCTAAGGTGAGGGAAGCACGTTATTTGCGAATTTAAATGTTGTGTATGTTAAC
>CM075766.1:22225370-22245370 GCA_037974665.1 Ehretia macrophylla
CTAGGGTGAATAGTGACGATTTTTCTAGGGTTTTGTGTAATTGCTCGAATTAGCTTGATTTAATGCTTCTAATAGATGCTTTAGGTGTTAGTGAAGATAGCCTAATAGCCCCGTGCACTTGCATTGCCCTTAAATCGCCTATAAATGGAAAATAGCCGACTTTAATTGGGGCTTTCGGGGTTAATGCGAATCTGGGTGGATTCGGGCTTCAATTCTAGTATCCTTAGGCTACCTAGGTGCTATAGATGCCTTGATATCCCTTGTTTGAAGCCCGGACAATGTAGGTGTAGTTTAAAGCCAAAAGAGGGAAATTGGGGTTTTCGGGGTAAACGCGGGCATTTGAATGAATTAGAGGGTTGAGAGGGTACCTTGAGGGTTAGTTAGAAGGTTGGAAGAGTTTCCTTTGAAAATGAAATCATTAACTTTGGTTTGGAAGAGAAATAGGTTGTAAAATAAAGGGGTTTAAGTGCAATTTCGGTTGTCTCACGCTTCTAAACTCACGGCATGACTTCTTGAGTGTTTATATGTGATATTAAGTTGATTTGGAACTTTTGGTATGATCCTATGCTTATTTTGTATATGTTCATTTGTAAACTGCTTATTAGCTTCCATATTTGCTTATATCCTAATTGCATCGAGGTCAACCTACTTTGTTGATCCTCATGTGTGTTAATGATTATATTATTGCTATTAACTTGCCATCGTTAAGTGCATTGCATAGTGGTTGCGCAACCATAGTGTTAGGGGCGGATGTGTTGAATATCGGCTGGGCGGCAGAGGGCTTGCCGGTGGATATTCAAACTCCGTGCCCTATTCCCTCATTCGCCTGGTCCGGAGATTGCCAGGGGATGTTGGGTCGTAGGATTCGGGGTACATCCGGAGTACACCCACTGGAGTGATTGGGGTTATGCCGGCTTATCGTGATCGTGCTCGTGGTTCGTGGATCGTGATTGAAGACCAGTGAAGATTGGTGTATAGGGGATTGTTGAAACGTATCCTTTAAAATGTGTGGTTACTTATGTTATCATTGCTTCTTAAATTGTCTAAGTGATATTGTTGTGTAATTGTATTATCTGTTGCATTGCACGCCCCGGGACTATATCCCTCACTGGGCAACAGTGGTTGCTCATACCTCGATATCTGTTTCAGGAGACGCTGAGGGTGATCCCCAGCTTGTTCACTTAGTTGAGGAAGAAGAAGTTCAGATTGAGCCTCTACCTTAGTTGCCGTGCTTGATAGCTTGAGGTGGTTAATGAATTGCTGCTATGTGGAAAGTTCAACTAATTGCCCTATATACTATTTTGTGGCCTAAGAGCTATGTGTATGTTTGTTGTGAAAATTGAAGGATAGTAGATTGTGGTGTATAACTGAAAGCCATGTCTTGTAATAACTTTTATTCTTGCCTTTATTTCCTTGCATGCTTGGGAGTGGATGGTTAATGTAGAATGCTTTATCCTTTAAGTTGTTTTATTGATTTCCTAGAATGTCAGGATTATAAAACTATGCTGTCAATAAGTTCTCGCATGCTTGTGTGTTTTGGAGATATTGTGTACCATAAGGCTCGGATGGCCTTATAGCTTGGATGTTTAATTAAGAAAAGCTTGTATTGTATTGTTGGGACCTTGTTTAAGTGTTTACAGGTTTTTAGAATGTCCACAGTACAGGGGAGACTCTGTCCGTGTGTCGGGTCTGGACTTAACCTTTAGCTTGGGGGTTGGGTCGGGGCATGACATTTAAGTGGTATCAGAGCTATAGATTGCATGAAGCCGGGTTAAATTTCTCGGTCTGTGGGTAGAGATTTGTTATGTGACTTTGTGAATACATGAGTCCTTGATTTTGACTGACCTAAGTGAAATTTGAATAAGGAATGAACATGCTAGCATAAAAATAGAATATCAAGAGTCTAGAATGTCAAGTATGATCTAGTGATTTATGTTTACTTCAAGAATGTGGAATATTTATTTGAACTTCTATGTACTTGACTTTATGTGAATTTAATTGGACCTTTCTTTATGTGTTTACTTATAAATTGCATATATACATATATATACCTGTCATAATACTTTGCATTCTAGCTATTCGAGATGGGGCCTCATCGTCGTGCTGATAATCCGAATGTTGGTGGAAAACCCGAGGGGGTACAGGGGCAAGAAGCTGAGGTGGCCGAAAATGCACCGTAGGTTCAAGAACCGAGCACTGCACAGATCTTGGCCACGATGGCCACAGCTATGAACACTATCGCCCAGTTTGTTACACAACAGGGTCAGCCAGGGGTCGTTGGAGGTAATCAGGCTGCGAGAGCCGGAGGTAGTGGCCCTACCGGAGGGAATCTATATGATCGGTTTATACATCATGGGGCCTATACTTTCTTTGGGGAGCCGGACGATATGAAAGCTGAAATGTGGCTAAGGAAGTTTGAGAGAGTGGCAGCGATACTGGAGTGCCATGATGACAGGAAGATTACTTATGCTACTTTCCTTCTTGAGGGTGATGCTGAAGATTGGTGGAATACCATCAGTGAGAAATGGGGAGCTGAGGGAGGTCATCATTCGTGGGCCGATTTTGTCCGAGAATTTCGAGACAAGTATATATCGGTAGTTGCCCGCGAGAGGCGACAAACTGAGTTCATAAACTTGAAGCAGGGAAGTATGACGGTAGATCAATACGAGGCTACTTTTACCCGGCTTTCCCGTTATGCACCAGCTTTAATTCAGCCGGAGGACATGAAGATTCAGAGGTTCATCTTGGGTTTGAGGAGAGATATTATGCTGAACTTGTCTTCAAATGATTTTCCCAACTATGCTGCAGTAGTCCGAGCTGCCTCGAGATATGAGAAACGGAAAGCCGATGTGTTAGCCGAGACCAGTCAATCGAGTAAACGGTTTCAGTCTCAGAGTCAAGGGTACCAGGGGCAGGCTGTATCAGTTGGGCAGAGTTCGCAGCCGAGGCAGACTCAGAGTTACACAGGGCCTACTCAGACTCAGGCACGACCAGTCCAGAGTCAGACTCAGAGTTAGTTCCGTCCACCAGTTTCCCGTTCGCAGCAGGGTAGTTCAGCTACCTCTACTTACAGAGCTCCTTCGGGAGGCACTGTTGCAAGACGTCACCAGCAGTGCAGCTTCTGTCAGCGCCAGGGCCACACTGAGGATGTTTGTTGGAAGAAACATAACAAGTGTACAGGTTGCGGCAGTGATCAGCACAGGGTTAAAGACTGTCAGAAATTTAAGAACCCTAGGGGTCAGACATCAGCTCAGAACTCTCAGACCAGGGCACCAGCTGCAGCACCACTACCACGAGGTCAGGCCCGTGTATTTGCTTTGGATGCTGAGGAGCTTCCGGATACTACCGCTGTGGTAGAAGGTATTTTTCTTCTTAATGATCAATCAGTTAAGGTTTTAATTGATTCCGGGGCTTCGCATTCTTTTATTACTCCTACTTGTGCACAAAATGCTAAATTGAAACATGATAAACTGTTGCATGAGATTGTGGTTTATACTCCTATGGGTCCGAAGTTTGTTACTAGATCTATTTGCAGAGCATGTAGTATATTTATTGAGGGTCGTGTTTTTCCTGCTGATTTGATTATCCTACCCTTCAATGACTTTGAAATTATATTGGGGATGGACTGGTTAAGTAAATATTATGCCCAACTTGATTGTAGAAAGAAGATTGTGTATCTAGAAATGCCTGACCAGCCTGTACTTAGAATAGTTGGTAGTAGAAAATCTACGGGAACTCCTATTATTTCTTCTATTAGGGCATCTAAATTATTGAGCAAGGGTTGTGAGGCTTATCTTGCATATTTGATTAATCAACCTGGGGATCAATTGAAATTAAATGATGTACCTATCGTGAGAGAGTTTCCGGGGGTCTTTCCTGAGGAATTACCTGGGTTACCGCCTGATAGAGAGATAGAGTTCATGATTGATTTGTTGCCGGGGACTTCACCTGTCTCTAGGACTCCGTACAGAATGGCTCCACCTGAGTTGCAGGAATTGAAAGTTCAATTGCAGGGCTTGCTTGAGAAGGGATTCATTCAGCCGAGTTCTTCACCGTGGGGTGCGCCAGTTCTCTTCGTTAAAAAGAAAGATGGATCTCTTCGCCTATGCATCGATTACCGGGGTCTTAATCAGGTAACCATCAAAAATAAATATCCTTTGCCTTTAATCGAAGAGTTATTTGATCAGTTGCAAGGCGCCAGGGTATTCTCTAAATTTGATCTGAGGCAGGGCTATTATCAACTGAGGATTAAGAAAGATGATGTTCCAAAAACTGCTTTCAGAACTCGATATGGCCATTATGAATTTGTTGTCTTGCCGTTTGGTCTTACTAATGCTCCCACCGCATTCATGGACTTAATGCAGAGGGTATTCCGTCCTTATCTGGACCAATTTGTGGTCATATTCATTGATGATATTCTTGTCTATTCTAAATCTGAAGCAGAGCATGAACAGCATCTCAGAATTGTGTTGCAGACTCTTCAAGAGCATCAGTTATTTGCAAAGTTTAGCAAATGTGAATTCTGGCTTAAGCAAGTTGCTTTTCTTGGCCATATTATCTCGCAGGATGGTATTTCTGTTGATCCAGCGAAGATTGAAGTTGTGTTATCTTGGAAACGACCTGAAACTGTCACGGAGATTCGTAGCTTCCTTGGGTTAGCTGGGTATTATCGAAGGTTTGTAAAAGATTTCTCTAAGATTGCAGGGCCTTTAACTCAGCTTACTTAGAAGAAAACAGTATTTGACTGGAATGATAAATGTGAGGCCAGCTTCCAGGAATTGAAGAAGAGATTGACTACAGCTCCTATTCTTGCTTTACCTGAGGATTATGATAATCTGGTGATCTATAGTGATGCTTCGAAGGAGGGTCTGGGTTGTGTATTGATGCAGAATGGCAGGGTTATTGCTTATGCTTCCAGGAAACTGAAACCTTATGAACTCAACTATCCGACTCATGATCTTGAGCTTGCAGCTATTATTCTTGCATTAAAGAAATGGCGTCATTATCTCTGGGGCAACAAATTCGAAATCTTTACAGATCATAAGAGCTTGAAATATCTATTTTCACAGAAAGAGTTGAACATGAGGCATAGGCGTTGGCTGGAATTACTTGAGGACTATAACTGCACCATAAACTATCTTCCAGGTAAGGCCAATATTGTTGCTGATGCTTTGAGCCGAAAGGCTACTGTTGCTAGCTTGATTATCAAGAATTGGGAATTCATGGAAGAATTGTGCTTATGGAAGCCTAGTACTTCAAATTCTGGTATTCAATTTGCAAGTTTGCAGATTCAATCTCTGTTGTTATCCAGGATTCGAGAAGCTCAACAGGCTGATCTTCAATTGTTGAAAGTCTTAGAGAATTAAGGGGGAGAGTCGGATTTCAAACTGCACGACGATGGTATTCTTAAATTCAAGGGTAGAATCTGTATTCCGAATGATCCAACACTAAAGAAGGATATTCTTGCTGAGGCACACAGTTCTCGATATACTATCCATCCAGGCAGTACGAAAATGTATAAAGATTTAAAGCAGAATTTCTGGTGGAATAATATGAAGAGAGAAATTGCTGACTATGTTGCTCGATGCCTTACTTGTCAAAAAGTGAAAGCAGAACATCAGAGACCTGCAGGGTTGTTGCAACCTTTGGCTATTCCTGTTTGGAAATGGGATCATATTACTATGGATTTCGTATCAGATTTACCGAGGTCTTCGAGGGGTAATGACTCAGTCTGGGTTATTATGGATAGACTGACCAAGACTTCTCATTTTATTGCTAAAAAGAAGTCTGATTCTATTGATAAGCTGGTAGAGTTGTATATTGAGAATGTTGTCCGACTACATGGAATTCCAAAGAGTATTGTGTCAGATAGAGATCCCAGATTCACATCTCAGTTCTGGCAGAAGATTCAGAAAGCTTTGGGCACGAATTTGAATTTCAGTACAGCTTATCATCCTCAGACAGATGGTCAATCTGAGAGAACTATCTTGATCCTTGAGGATATGTTACGGGCTTGTATTCTGGACTTCGGTAAAAGTTGGGAGAAATATTTGCCACTAGCAGAGTTCGCCTACAACAATAGTTATCAAGCTACTATTGGTATGGCACCTTATGAGCCACTGTATGGGCGTAAATGTCGGTCTCCTCTCTACTGGGATGATGTTGGTGAAATGAAGACTATCGACCCTACTCTCTTACCTGAAATGAACAAAATGATTGATCAGGTGCAGCTTATCAGAAAAAGAATGCTTACAGCACAGAGCCGGCAAAAGAGTTATGTAGATAGACGCCGTCGTGATCTGAAATTTACTGTAGGGGATCGAGTATTTCTGAAAATTTCTCCTCGCAAGGGTTTGATTCGGCATGGTAAAGGAGGTAAACTCAGTCCTCGATATGTGGGACCATTTGAGATAACTGAAACTGTTGGTGATTTGGCTTACCGTTTGGCTTTACCTCCCAGTCTGGGCAGAATTCATGACGTATTCCATGTTTCCATGCTTCGGAAGTATCAGCCAGATCCCTCTCACGTACTTGAACCGGAACCGCTAGAGATCAGTGAAACTTTGGCCTACACAGAGAAACCTCTTCGAATTGTTGATCAGAAAGTTCAGGAGCTAAGGACTAAAAGCATACCGATGGTTAAAGTTCTGTGGGATCATCACGGAGTAGAGGATGCGACATGGGAAAGAGAGGATCAGATGGGGGAACGGTATCCAGAGTTATTCGCCGAATCATGTAAGAATTGCGTGGACGCAATTAGTTTAAGGGGGAGAGGATGTGACGCCCGAGATTTAGCCATGCATTTAATTACTGTTGCATCCCTTGTTTGCGCATTTACTTCTATGCCTTATTAATTGACTTTGTGACTACTATTCACTCCGTTTTTAAACTGCTTTCTATTAGTTAATTAGCATTTTTATTAAATCATATTAATTGTAAAAGTAGTGGGAAAAATGTGCATTTGAGCTAAAGGCATTAGGAGGGCTCGTTTAGAAAATGATTTTTGTAGTTGAATGAATAGTGTTACGTAACTAACTTAGGTAATTAATTAGCTAGCATATATTTTACTATCTAAGCTCGTTTTAAAGCTTACTACGCACATTTTATTAGATCATTTAAGCACCCAAATGACCCCACCATAACTTAACCCTTCTATATATCACCTAAGCTCACAAAAAGGCAAAAAATAAAAAAATAAAAAGCTGAAAAACAGGAGCCAAACCCGACAGCAGCAAGAAAAGAAAAGAGAGAGATTTTGCTCACCAAGCCTCCAATCCAAGCCTTTCCAAGCCTTGAGCAACTAGTGTAGGGTGTTTGCAAGGTCCCTAGGTGCTCCTACTCGTATTGGTGAGGGATTTCATGGCTTGTTTTTGCATTTCTAAATAGTTGTCAATTTCTTGATTCGTTGAAAATGTGATCAAATGCCATTGTAATTGTTATCTATGCTAATATACCATCTATATGAATGCTAGAGAACATATTTGAGCCGTTGTTTCGCTTTTTAAACGGTTAGAATCGTTATGTTGATTTCTAGGGTGAATAGTGACGATTTTTCTAGGGTTTTGTGTAATTGCTCGAATTAGCTTGATTTAATGCTTCTAATAGATGCTTTAGGTGTTAGTGAAGATAGCCTAATAGCCCCGTGCATTTGCATTGCCCTTAAATCGCCTATAAATGGAAAATAGCCGACTTTAATTGGGGCTTTCAGGGTTAATGCGAATCCGGGTGGATTCGGGCTTCAATTCTAGTATCCTTAGGCTACCTAGGTGCTATAGATGCCTTGATATCCCTTGTTTGAAGCCCGGACAATGTAGGTGTAGTTTAAAGCCAAAAGAGGGAAATTGGGGTTTTCGGGGTAAAAGTGGGCATTTGAATGAATTAGAGGGTTGAGAGGGTACCTTGAGGGTTAGTTAGATGGTTGGAAGAGTTTCCTTTGAAAATGAAATCATTAACTTTGGTTTGGAAGAGAAATAGGTTGTAAAATAAAGGGGTTTAAGTGCAATTTCGGTTGTCTTACGCTTCTAAACTCACGGCATGACTTCTTGAGTGTTTATATGTGATATTAAGTTGATTTGGAACTTTTGGTATGATCCTATGCTTATTTTGTATATGTTCATTTGTAAACTGCTTATTAGCTTCCATATTTGCTTCTATCGTAATTGCATCGAGGTCAACCTACTTTGTTGATCCTCATGTGTGTTAATGATTATATTATTGCTATTAACTTGCCATCGTTAAGTGCATTGCATAGTGGTTGCGCAACCATAGTGTCAGGGGCGGATGTGTTGAATATCGGCTGGGCGGCAGAGGGCTTGCCGGTGGATATTCAAACTCCGTGCCCTATTCCCTCATTCTCCTGGTCCGGAGATTGCCAGGGGATGTTGGGTCGTAGGATTCGGGGTACATCCGGAGTACACCCACTGGAGTGATTGGGGTTATGCCGGCTTATCGTGATCGTGCTCGTGGTTCGTGGATCGTGATTGAAGACCAGTGAAGATTGGTGTATAGGGGATTGT
The DNA here is from genome assembly GCA_037974665.1 of Ehretia macrophylla. Taxonomy (NCBI): domain Eukaryota; kingdom Viridiplantae; phylum Streptophyta; class Magnoliopsida; order Boraginales; family Ehretiaceae; genus Ehretia; species Ehretia macrophylla. The sequence goes on from CM075766.1 coordinate 22,233,887, forward strand.
TGAAACGTATCCTTTAAAATGTGTGGTTACTTATGTTATCATTGCTTCTTAAATTGTCTAAGTGATATTGTTGTGTAATTGTATTATCTGTTGCATTGCACGCCCCGGGACTATATCCCTCACTGGGCAACAGTGGTTGCTCATACCTCGATATCTGTTTCAGGAGACGCTGAGGGTGATCCCCAGCTTGTTCACTTAGTTGAGGAAGAAGAAGTTCAAATTGAGCCTCTACCTTAGTTGCCGTGCTTGATAGCTTGAGGTGGTTAATGAATTGCTGCTATGTGGAAAGTTCAACTAATTGCCCTATATACTATTTTGTGGCCTAAGAGCTATGTGTATGTTTGTTGTGCAAATTGAAGGATAGTAGATTGTGGTGTATAACTGAAAGCCATGTCTTGTAATAACTTTTATTCTTGCCTTTATTTCCTTGCATGCTTGGGAGTGGATGGTTAATGTAGAATTATTTATCCTTTAAGTTGTTTTATTGATTTCCTAGAATGTCAGGATTATAAAACTATGCTGTCAATAAGTTCTCGCATGCTTGTGTGTTTTGGAGATATTGTGTACCATAAGGCTCGGATGGCCTTATAGCTTGGATGTTTAATTAAGAAAAGCTTGTATTGTATTGTTGGGACCTTGTTTAAGTGTTTACAGGTTTTTAGAATGTCCACGGTACAGGGGAGACTATGTCCGTGTGTCGGGTCCGGACTTAACCTTTAGCTTGGGGGTTGGGTCGGGGCATGACAGATACTATGTCTCGTTTGTTTGTTAATCCTTGTTACAAAAGTACCTGTTGATCTTAGCTTAACAATGAGTACCTGCTTAAGATTGGATAGATTCATTTTACTTAATCCTTACCTGATACTTCATAATCCTATGATAGATACTAGTTAATAGCGATAGCAAAAATGACAATAGTAGTTTCTATCTAGTTATAATCAGTACAAGCCAAAATTAGACCCCAAATTACAACGGAGGTCATTTACAATACAATAACAGCAACATACAAAATAATCTTCAAGCAACATATTGTTCACAAAATGTCCATAGTCACATAAGGCACGTAGGGCAAGCAATCATTCCAAGGAATCATCGTTAGGCACGTTGTCCTCGGGTACCTGTTCGTGGTCTTCTTCACCTGAGATGATAAAAGAGGGTGAGACCTTATGAACTCAGCGAAGGGGAACGAGAAATAGGTTTTGAAACTCTTTTTCCAGTTCAATTATGAAAACCCTTTGCAAGTATTACATATATCACAAGTAAATATATCATGTAATATAAAGGTAAAGGAACACAATTACCTGTCTTTCTTCCCCGTGGTCCGCTAAGAACCAAGCAAGAGTACTTATACACATAGTGAAAAAGATACGGTGAGCTTTTGCTCTCAATTCATTTCCAGTATCAGTTGTTACGGCCGACTTCAAATCATCCCCTTATCACGCCAAATGGGTGTACTCTGGATGTACCCCAAAATCCTACGACCCAACTCTCTGAGGATGTCTAGCCCCCAAGAGAGAGAGGGAATTGGACAATGGTAGCCACGGTTGCACCGGCAAGCCCGATGCCACCCGGTGTGCAAGAACGCTACCACGCCAGAATGAAAGGTTGCAACCTTATATGCAATGCACATTTATGACATTTAATATATCACATTAGGAGGACAACAAAGTAGGTTGCCTTCGAGCAGTCATAAGATTGCACATTGACAAGTAAACATACGAGGCACGATATGACAGGTAATTTCACTTATAATGCACATGTAGTTATATGAATATTAAACGGGCACCCATGTAACGCATGTAAATCAAATCATATAACGCATTTCGAAGTTCACGTAATCAAATAATAAGATTATTCAACATGCAACGACATCAACGTGAGACCGGGTGCAAGAAATCCCTATTTGTTAACATGTAATCATCGGAACCACATTTAGGGCTATAAGGGCAACTACGGGTAGCCTACTAATCACATAATTAAACACGATATTCATAGGATCAACACTTAGAGAATTTACCTAGTCACTAGGGTTTCAATTCGTGCTTATCCGTGCGATTAAGCCCCAAGTCATCTCGTAATTAAACTCAAGCCATGCATTGATTAATTCAAACACCCTCAAGCATTCAAAACATTCTACACAACATCCAAATGCCACAATTCCAAGCATTTAATACAACAAGAGAAGCTACAATAATTTTTCTAAGCATATCACTAGGTGAAACCCTCACTGCAATGGACTGTTTTCTCACAATCATTGAGACAAGCAAACAATCTCCAATTCTAGTGAACAAGATTTAAAATTAAATATTAAGGAGTTAACTAAATTCAGAAACAAACCTCGCATCATTTGGAGTTCGGGTTCAAGAGTTATAGCCAAAACCGTGAGACTGCGCAAAACTGTCCAGATTTGCACACATTTCAATACTTGTCATTTTTTAGGACCATAGGGTCGGATTTAGCCTTAGTCTATTTCTGACAAAAATGTCCAGAACTGAAAAAATATAGCATAATACCAAAGTTCATGCATTTTGGATATCATTTACTAAGTCAAAACTGGTTCGTTCTACATGAACAGTGAATCTGCCAAAACCTGCTTCATTTTCCCAGATTTTCCAGATTTGGACACATTTTGATATTTTGCCATTTTGAGGACCTTAGAGTCAAAATTAGGTTTTAGCCTATTTCTATGAAAAATGCTTATAACTGGCAAAAATAGTTACCTACCAATTTTCACGCATTTTGCAACATCATTTACCTAGTCAAAATCACCTCGCACCAACAAGATAGAAGACTGTCCCATACGTGATTTCATCTATCATCACATTCTAGCCCAATATCTTGCCATGCATGCTTACAAAATCTCATGTACACACATATATCACAAGTACAGAGGTAAAAATAGACATTCAAAGGCATGCATGTGGTTTTTAAAAGCTTTACAAAGAAGTTTTAGCCCTCAACTTAGCAAGACAACAAGGAAGATGCACAAACTCTTGATAAAGCACAATGTCGACCCTTTTTCCTTGCTTAGCCAAGAGACCACTTGATTTTCTCTAATTTCCTAGCTTAGTAACCATGTTCTTAGTATGTGCAAGTGGCTATAGCAAAAAGAAAATGAAATGGAAGCTAACAAACTCACCTAAGCCGAAATGAAGGTTCAATGAGCTTGAATGTGTGTCTTTTGCATTCTAGCTTTGCTTGGTCGAGTTCCTAGTAGCTTGCATGTCTTGATGAACCATTGAGTGATGAACTTAAGCTATGGAGAGTAGAGTTTCAGCTAGGGCCGAGAGAGAGAGAGGAGAAATGAGAGAGTGAGAGAAGAATGAGGGAAACAAAGAAGAATGAAAGAAAAATGAAAAGCTTGATAGGTTTGATGCATATGTCAGCCTAGGGCCTTGTAAAATCTGATTTTGTGTCTTCAAGAAGCATGTTTGAATTGTCCTAGCATGGGCAAGGGAATAGGTCAAGATTTGGTGCATTGGGGAGGGTTTTTGAGCCATTTTTTTTATTGCTTTGTGTCATAATATGTCATAGAATGTCTAGGTATAGATTTTGAAATTGAAATGCATGCAGAAATGCAAGAGGTGGTTGGCCAAGGCTTGTGCAAAATTCTGAATTTTTGTCTTGGTTGAGCGATATTTAATTGTGTGTTTGGGATATGCAAAAGAATAAGGAATAAAGAATAAGAATGTCTAGCTTTTGGTACAATTTCGTCTTCTAGGGCATTGAATTAGCAATTTAATATTAGTTAGTAGAGTTTGTAGGATTAATTAATGATCTAGGGCTTCGTGTAAGATGCTTTCTTGATTAGCGTGTGGGCACGCTTTCCTAGGTTTAGGGCATGCACTACGAGGTAGGGCACGAACTACGAGACGAATGCACGTTTCCCAAGTAAATGCACGAAACCCTAAATGTATGCATGTAATTCAATACAAGGCACACAAAACAAAACACGATTCTTAAACCTAGGTCAAGCCACACAAATCTAGGTTAGGGCACATGAAACGAGGTATCGCACGTAAATCGAGGTCGGCTCTCACATCCTCCCCTCCTTAAAAGAATTTCATCCCGAAATTCAATATTACTTTGAAATAATGCTAGATACTGTTGTTCCATCTAGTCTCGCCTTTCCCACGTTGCTTCTTCAACTCAATGGTGATCCTACAACACTTTCACTATCGGTATAGATTTGCTGCGCAACTCCCGATCTTGCTGGTCTAGGATCTGAATGGGCTTCTCTTCATACGACAAGTTCTCCGGAAGCTGCAATGGCTCTGGCTCCAAGATATGCGATGGATCAGGGTGATACTTCCGTAGCATTGAAACATGAAAAACGTCGTGAATATTGGAGAGGTTTTGGGGTACTGCCAGGCGATACGCCAATTTGCCAACCTTCTCAACTATCTCAAATGGTCGTACAAACCTCGGGCTCAACTTTCCACCCTTGTCGTGTTTAATCAGTCCCCTCCGAGGTGATATCTTCAAGAACACCTTGTCGCCGACCTCAAACTCTAGACTCCGTCTCCGTCGGTCTGCATAACTTTTCTGCCTACTTTAGGCAGTAAGCATCCGTTTTCGGATGAGGTGGACATTATCAACAGTCTTCATAAGTTCAGGTAGAAGGGTCGGGTCAAAAGTCTTCGTCTTACCTACTTCATCCCAGTAAATTGGGGATCGACACTTACGTCCATACAATGCCTCAAATGGGGCCATCCCGATAGTGGCCTGATAACTGTTATTATAAGCGAACTCCGCTAGAGAGAGATATTTCTCCCAACCTTTTCCGAAGTCTAAAACATACGCCCTCAGCATATCCTCCAGAATCTGGATAGTTCTCTCAAATTGTCCATCAGTCTGAGGGTGATAAGTCGTGCTGAAACTCAACTTCGTTCCCAAAGCTTCTTGCAATCTCTTCCAAAATCGGGAAGTAAAACGAGGATCCCTATCCGATACGATACTCACAGGCATCCCGTGCAACCTTACAATTTCTGCCACATACATATCTCCCAACTTCTCAGGACTATCTTCCTTGTTCATCGGTAAGAAGTATGCTGACTTGGTCAATCTATCCACTATGACCCAAACGGCTTCATGACCCTTTTGTGACCTAGGCAGGTCCATGACAAAGTCCATAGTTATATGTTTCCATTTCCATTGAGGAATTTCCAACGGCTGAAGTAAACCTGCTGGTCATTGATGTTCCGCTTTGACTCTCTGGCAAGTCAAACACCGTGCCACAAACTTCGCAATCTCTCTCTTCATGTTATTCCACCAATAGTGTTGCTTCAAATCCCGGTACATCTTTGTTCCGCCAGGGTGAATAGTATATCTTGAATTATGGGCTTCTTCAAGAATCTTCTTTTTCAGCTCTGGCTCATTAGGAACACAGATCCGATTCCTAAATCTCCAAATACTATCATCATAAAACTTGAAATCTGTGTTGCTTTCTTTAATCTTCTGAAACTGTTGGTCCTTCTGTTGAGCCTCTCGTAATTCAGACAACAAAGGTCGATTGAACTTGTGTAGTGGCAAAAAGTAACCCTTTTTGAGTCAATTGTGGTTTCCACAAGAATGCTTCCTCTAACAACTCCTGCACCTTAACTTCCAGTTTTGCCATGCTCGCTTTCCGACTTAAGGCATCTGCAACTACATTTGCGTTACCAGGCACATAATTGATTGTGCAGTTATAATCATCCAAAAACTCCATCCACCGTCTTTGCCTCATGTTCAACTCTTTTTGTGAGAACAAGTATTTCAAGCTCTTGTGATCAGTAAACACCTCGAACTTGTTACCCCACAGATAGTGCCTCCATTTCTTGAGTGCAAACACAATAGCCACTAACTCCAAATCATGCGTTGGGTAATTCAATTCATACGGCTTCGGTTTCCTAGAAGCATACGCAATCACTCTACCATTTTGCATCAACACACAACCCAGTCCTTCCTTCGAAGCATTGCTATAGATTACAAAAGCTTGACTCCCTTCAGGCAATGCAAGAACAAGTGCGGTAGTCAATCTTTTCTTCAATTCTCGGAAGCTGTTCTCACACTTGTCATCCCATACAAACTTTGTTTTCTTTTGAGTGAGCTTTGTAAGCAGTCCTGCAATCTTTGAGAAATCCTTCACGAACCTCCGATAATAGCCTGCTAGACCAAGAAAACTCCGAACCTCCGTAACGTTTTTTGGCTTCTTCCAAGACATCACCGCTTCTATCTTTGCTGGATCTACTGCTATTCCCTCTTAGGATATGATGTGCCCCAGAAATGCAATCTGCTGCAACCAAAATTGGCATTTGCTAAACTTCGCATACAATTGATGCTCGCGAAGTTTCTGCAATACCAATCGCAGATATTGTTCATGCTTAGCCTCGGATTTCGAGTATACCAAAATATCATCAATGAAGATCACTACAAATTGGTCCAAGTAGGGTTGAAACACCTTGTGCATCAAGTCCATAAAAGCTGCAGGGGCATTAGTTAGTCTAAATGGCATCACCACATATTCATAATGTTCATATCTCGTCCTGAAAGCCGTTTTAGGCACATCCTCCTTTTTGATCCGCAACTGATAGTGCCATTGCCTTAAGTCGAGCTTCGAATACACTTTGGCTCCTTGAAGTTGATCAAACAACTCGTCGATTAGTGGAAGTTGGTATTTATTCTTGACGGTCACTTGGTGCAATCCTCGGTAATCGATGCATAGCCTCAACGTTCCATCTTTCTTCTTTACAAATAGGACTGGTGCACCCCACGGAGAAGAACTTGGTTGAACAAACCCCTTCTTCAACAATCCTTGCAATTGGTCCTTCAATTCTTGTAGCTCGGCTGGTGCTATATGATAGGGAGCTTTAGATATCGGCTGGGTGCCAGGCAGTAATTCTATAATGAACTCGATCTCCCGATTTGGGGGTAAACCGGGCAATTCTTCTGGAAACACATCCGTATAATCTTTAATCACTGGCATCTCCTCCAACTTAGCTTTGTTCGACGGCTTGTTGATGAGGTAAGCTAAGTATCCACTACATCCTTTTCTCAAGGACTTCATTGCTTTCATAGATGAAATGATGGAACTCCCAGTGAAATCTCTTCGACCTATGACTTTCAATATTGGTTGGCCAGGTATCCGGAATGTTACAATCTTCGTCTGGCAATCTAGTTGGGGATAATGCTTTGCCAACCAGTCCATCCCTAAGATGACTTCATAGTCTCAAAAAGGTAATACAATAAGATTGGCCGAAAATTCCCTATCCTTAATTTGGATTTTACATGCTTTACAAGCTGAGCTAGTAACAAATTTAGAACCCATCGGAGTACCAACTTCTACTTCATAAGGCAAACATACAACTTTTAGTTTCACACGTTGCACACATAAGGGAGTAATAAATGAATGAGTAGCACCTGGATCAATTAGCACCCTAACAGGTTGATTCAGTATCAAGAATGTACCTTCAACAACAACGGTCTTCTCTGGAAGCTCCTCGTACTCAATAGCATAAGCTCGAGCCTGAACTCTAGGAACTGGAGCCTTGCCTCTACCAGCTAGTTTAACTTGATTTTGTCCTTCTTGCCATTTAGGGCAATCCTTGATCTGATGCTGATCACTGCCATACCGCACATATCGTCCTGACTTCTTCCAGCACTGGGCCTCGGTGTGACCCTTCTTGTCACAGTAAGAACAGTTGATAGACTAAGTAGCAGGTGAACTACCTGTGGATCCGCGGGTGGAAGAGGCTGATGGTGCTTTAGTCGGGCCACGGTTATTAACTGGTCTGTTCTGGCTCTGGCCCTGACTACGACTCTGGCTCTAGAATTTTCTCTGTTGACCTGGAGGCTGGTATGGTTTCTTGTTCGGCTAGCTCGAATCGGCTCTATCAAGTTTTCTCTTCTCAACTTGGGAAGCAGCAGCAAGGAGAGCATAGTAGGTATCGAAGTCATGCGAAGCCAATTGGTCTTGAATTTCTGGCCTCAATCCAGTCGTAAATTTCCACATCTTCGCCTCAGGGGTACTGACCATGTATGGAGCATAACGGGACAGTCGGTCAAAACGCCTCGTACTGGGCCACCGTTATGTTACCCTAGTTCAAGCGCATGAATTCCTCAATCCGCCTCTGCCTAGAATCTGCAAGTACATATTTCTCCTTGAATGCCTTAACGAAATTACCCCATAAGAAAGGTGTATGATCAGTTTCCCAAAGTGCCTCCACAATGTGCCACCAATGCTCAACAACCCCGTGCAACAGAAACACAGCGAACTCCACCTTTTCTTCATCAGTATAGTCAAGTGGCCTGAAAATCCTCTCGATCTTAGACAGCCAAGCCTCTGCCTTTTCATCATCAGTTTCCCCGTGGAATTTGGACAGGCGAAAGTCAAGAAACTCCCGCATTCTGTTATGTCTCCCATGGTTACCATCATTCCTATTGTTGTTGTTGTTGTTTGCTTCACGTGCATCTTGACATTCCATCATTCGCGACACGCGATCCATGGCATTCGCCATCATGTTAAACATAGCCATGCCGGGATTAGTCTGATAAGTATTTCCGGTCTCTTGGGGCTCACCACTCCTATTAGTGGTGCGGGTACTAAGGCCAGCCATCTATAGGCACAGATTACGATGCACAATTTTATTGGAATACGACAAGCAAGAATTTAATGTATCAGGCATGCCACATATAATTTTATATAGATACACAATTCTAGAAATAGTTAAGACATGTTAATCACATAAGCACATAGAAACAGAGAAGGCACACTTGGTATTGTCACACAATAACACATAAACAAGTCATCCTAATAACCTTAGGGCTTCTACCCATGGTCCGAAAGTTAAACCGGACTTAAGCAATCTAAGCTCTGATACCATTCAGATAAGGTGTCACGCCCCAACCCGACCTACAAAGGTTAGACTAGGGTATGATCTAAACATTCAAGTCATATCACGTACTTAATCGTTCATGGAAGTTTAACACTTAACGTTTAGCCTAAACTCCACAAATTCTCCGGAAAACCGGCAGCATAACGGCTGTAATTGGGCTCTTTAGTTTTACCTAATTTTCTAAAGGCCTCAAAATTTCCAATCTCAATTTCATTTCTAGCTAAGATTACTATTTATCACCAATCGAAATGCCTACTAGTTATCTCAAAGTCTCGTTTAATTGACAGCCTAGCATGATACTATGTCTCGTTTGTTTGTTAATCCTTATTACAAAAGCACCTGTTGATCTTAGCTTAACAATGAGTACCTGCTTAAGATTGGATAGATTCATTTTACTTAATCCTTACCAGATACTTCATAATCCTATGATAGATACTAGTTAATAGCAATAGCAAAAACGACCATAGTAGTTTCTATCTAGTTATAATCAGTACAAGCTAAAATTAGACCCCAAATTACAACGGGGGTCATTTACAATACAATAACAACAACATACGAAATAGTCTTCAAGCAACATATCGTTCACAAAATGTCCATAGTCACGTAAGGCACGTAGGGCAAGCAATCATTCCAAGGAATCATCGTTAGGCACGTTGTCCTTGGGTACCTGTTTGTGGTCTTCTTCACCTGAGATGATAAAAGAAGGTGAGTCCTTATGAACTCAACGAGGGGAAACGAGAAATAGGTTTTGAAACTCTTTTTCCGGTTCAATTATGAAAACCCTTTGCAAGCTTGACATATATCACAAGTAAGTACATCATGTAATATAAAGGTAAAGGAACACAATTACCCGTCTTTCCTCCCCAACGTCCTCTAGGAACCAAGCGAGAGTACTTATTCACATAGTGAAAATGATACGGTGAGCTTTTGCTCTCAATTCATTTCCAGTATCAGTTGTTGCGGCCCACTTCTTATCAGGCCAAATGGGTGTACTCCGGATGTATCCCGAAATCCTATGACCCAACTCTCCGAGGAGGTCAAGCCCCCAAGCGAGAGAGGGAATTGGACAATGGTAGTCACGGTTGCATTGGCAAGTCCGATGCCGCCCGGTGTGCGTGAACGCTACCACGCCAGAATAAAAGATTGCAACCTTGTATGCAATGCACATTTATGACATTTAATATATCACATTAGAAGGACAACAAAGTAGGTTGCCTTCGAGCAGTCATAAGATTGCACATTGACAAGTAAACATACGAGGCACGATATGACATATAATTTCACTTATAAAGCACATGGAGTTATATGAATATTAAATGGGCAGCCATGTAACGCATGTAAATCAAGTCATATAACGCATTTCGAAGTTCACGTAATCAAATAATAAGATTATTCAACATGCAACGATATCTACGTGAGACCGGGTGCAAGAAAGGCCTACTTGTTAACATATAATCATCGAAACCACATTTAGGGCTATAAGGGAAACTACGGGCAGCCTAATAATCACATAATTAAACAACATATTCATAGGATCAACACTTAGCGAATTTACCTAGTCACTAGGGTTTCAATTCGTGCTTACCCGTGCGATTAAGCCCCAAGTCATCTCGTAATTAAACTCAAGCCATGCACTGATTAATTCAAACACCCTCAAGCAATCAAAACAGTCTACACAACATCCAAATGCCACAATCCCAAGCATTTAATACAACAAGAGAAGCTACAATAATTTTTCGAAGCATATCACTAGGTGAAACCCTCACTGCAATGGACTGTTTTCTCCCAATCATTGAGACAAACAAACAATCTCCAATTCCAGTGAACAAGATTTAAAATTAAATATTAAGGAGTTAACTAAATTCAGAAACAAACCTCGCATCATTTGGAGTTCGGGTTCAAGAGTTATAGCCAAAACCGTGAGACTACGCAAAACTGTCCAGATTTGCACACATTTCAATACTTGTCGTTTTTTAGGACCATAGGGTCGGATTTAGCCTTAGTCTATTTCTGACAAAAATGTCCAGAACTGAAAAATATAGTAGAATACCAAAGTTCATGCATTTTGGATATCATTTACTAAGTCAAAACCGGTTCGTTCTACAAGGACAGTGAATCTGCCAAAACCTGCTTCATTTTCCCAGATTTTCCAGATTTGGACACATTTTGATATTTTGCCATTTTGAGGACCTTAGAATCAAAATTAGCTTTATCCTATTTCTATGAAAAATTCTCATAACTGGCAAAAATAGTAACCTACCAATTTTCACGCATTTTCAACATCATTTACCTAGTCAAAATCACCTCGCACCAACAAGACAGAAGACTGTCCCATACGCGATTTCATCTATCATCACATTCTAGCCCAATATCTTGCCATGCATGCTTACAAAAGCACATGTACACACATATATCACAAGTACAGAGGTAAAAATAGATATTCAAAGATATGCATGTGGTTTTTAAAAGCTTTACAAAGAAGTTTTAGCCCTCACCTTAGCAAGACAACAAAGAAGATGCACAAACTCTTGATGAAGCACAATGTCGACCCTTTTTCCTTGCTTAGCCAAGAGACCACTTGATTTTCTCTAATTTCCTAGCTTAGTAACCA
>CM075766.1:22250370-22265370 GCA_037974665.1 Ehretia macrophylla
CAAGCTCTATGCCCAAGTGCTATGCCTAATGATGCCTAAGTGCTATGTGCTATGCCCAAGTGCTAAGGGCCCACTGCCAGCCAAGCCAGCGCATTGCCTCGAGTGCCCAAGTGTTAGACAACCTATGCTTGCTTTGTAAGAAATGGCAAAAAATTTGAATCTGACCTTGTGTGCTGCTGGCCCGCATAGGTGCCTAACGTTCTTCCCTTAGCATTAACGGTGACTAAGGTTATGTTGCCCCTATCTTTGGCACGGCTGGGCACATTGGGGAACTGTTGCGGCACGACTGCCTATGGTGTTCCACGACGGTGTATCATTGGGCCTCGGATAGGGCACGTACTTGGGGCCTCAAATGGGGCATGCACTTGGCCTCGAATAAGCTACAACTTGCCACGCAGTTGGTGCACGACTTGGCAAGGTTGTCGCGCAGTGGGGTCGTACATCGGACACGATGGGGCAAGCACTTGGGCGACAATACCATACGGTGGTGCGCCCATGGGGCACCCGTGTCACACGATGGTGCGCGCATGTGGTGTGCATACCGCACGAAGGTGCACACATGGGGCACCTATGCGGCACGATGGTGCCTGCATGCGGCGTCCATGGCGCACGATTGTGCGCGCATGTGGCCCGCATGCCGCACGAAGGTACGCACATGGGTCGGCTATGGAGCACGAAGGTGCGTGCATTAGGGGCCCATGCAACACGATGGAGTGCGTATGGGGTGCCCATGACGCACGATGGTGGGTGGTTAAAGCTCGAAGGTGCGCGCATTGGGCGCCTATGCCGCGCTAAGGTACGCGCATGGGGCACGCATACCGCACGATGCTGCACACATACGGCCCACATGCCGCATGAAGGTGCGCACATGGGGTGCCCATGCCGCACGATGGTGAGCTCATGCAGCACGAAGGTGCGCGCATAGGGTGCCCATGCTGCACGATAGTGCGTGTATGTGGCTCGCATGTTGCACGATGGTGCGCGCATGGGACACCGATACTGCACGAAGGTGTACGCATGGGGCGCCTATGCTGCACGATGGCTTGTGCATCAGGCACGCATGCCGCACGATGTAGCGAGCATGTGGCCCGCCTGCCGCACGAAGGTGTGCGCATGGGGCGCCCATGCCGCACGATAGCGCACGCTTAGGGCGCCCATGCAGCACAATGGTGCGCGCATAGGGCACGCATGCCGCACGATTTTGCGAGCATGTGGCCCGTATGCCACACGAAGGTGCGCACATGGGGCACCCATGCTGCACGATGGTGCCCTCATTCAACACGAAGGTGCATGCATGGAGCGCCCATGCAGCACGATGGTGTGCGCATGTGGCCCGCATGCTGCACGATAGTATGTGCATGCGGCGCCGATGCTGCACGAAAGTGCACGCATGGCGAGCCTATACCGCATGATAGTGTGCACATGTGGCCCGCATGGCACACGAAGGGACGTACATGGGGCACCCATGCCGCACGATGGTGCGCGCATCGGGAGCTTATGCAGCACAATGGTACGAACATGTGGCCCACATGCGGCATGATTGTACGCGCATGAGGTGCCCATACAGCACGATAGTGTGCGCATCGTGCGTGCATGCTGCACAATGGTGCGCGCATGTGGCCAGGATGCGGCACAAAGCTTTCGCACATTGGGCGCGCATACTGTACGATGGTGCACACAAGTGGCGTGCGCGAGGTGCTCAAGGGGCGCTGTTAAGGAATTGTTAGGGCACGACTGGGGTACTGTTAGGCAGGGTTGGGGCACTATGGGGGTACGCTTGGGGGACGATAAGGGATGTTGGTAGACGGCTTTGGTACTACTAGGGGACATTGGGCCCAATGGGCAATGTTAAGCATTCGTGGGTTTTGGGCATTCGGAATGTATTTTGACACAAATGTGGACATTGATGTCCTTTTACAAGTGATTTTTGAATCTATGAAGTAGTTTTAACCTTTTCCTTGTCCGAATAACAATTCATCACATTTGTGAGGCGAATTAGATTAATCGGGTTCCCAATCTTTCTAAAAAAAATTTTAACGCCAAATATAATGTAAACAAGTTAATTTATGAATTAATATAAATTTTCCTAAATTTTCTAGTATTTTTTCTGATTTTTTCCTATTTTTCATAATTTATAAATATTAGAAATTAATTTTTTGAAAAAAATATTTTTGAATATCATTTAACAAATTAATGTATGAATTAATATAAATTTTTCTGAATTTTGTATTATTTTCTCTGATTTTTCCCTAATTTTCACAATTATTAAATATTAAAATATATTTTTTGAAAAAAATAATCTTGAAGCATTTGGATATCATATGATATCAATAAAGACCAAGTTGGGTACGAAGATCATGCCATATGGGGCCTTTTATAGTGTAAAACACCCATTATGAATCTCTGACAAATTGTACGCTACTGCTGTCACTTGGGTTTTTGCATCTAAATATACTATAGGGGGTATGTGGTGTCAAGTCCCCTGGTCAAGGTCTATACCGGGGGATGTTGTGGGAACTTCGTGGCACATTGTAGGCTATATCGTGGGCTATATTGTGGGAGGAAATGCCTACCAAGTGAATCACACCGAGGTATTGCATTGCATACCCGTGCATTGGGGCCGTGCCATCCCCGCCCTGCGTCCCCCGGCATGTCCCTTGGCGTGGCACCAAGATGGCTAATGAGGAACGTGGTGGCTTCCCTAGCCCCTCATTATCTATCTTGGTACCGCAACACTGTCGACGTCATTGGGATGGCTAATGAGAGGGCAAGTGGTTGCCTAAGCACAAAACTAGCCATCCTTGTGCCGCCGGCTAGGTACACGTTGAGGGACATTCTCGTCCCCCGACTTGTCGTTGGGCTTGCGTGATGTTCGAATCGCCTAGCATACAAAGCCATGGTCGTTGCCGAGTGGATGCGCGAGGCCATGGTCTAGTGTCGTGGTGATCCAAGCACCGTGTAGGCTTGGGTGGCTCTCGGGGGATGGTGGGGGCAAGCGTAATGCGTGAATCGCCTAGCACATGTGGCATTGGCTTTCGTTAAGCAACAACGTAAGCGTTACGATGAGACGATTGCAGATGCTTCAATGTCGTGGCAATCCAACCACCATGCGACCTTGAAGCCGTCCCACGGTGGGTTCTGACGTGCCTGTGCGATACGCAGATCGCCTAGCACACGATGCCATGGTTCTCGCTAAGTCATAATGCGACGGACGTGGTCTAGTGTCGCGGTGATCGAAGCACCGCATGGGTAGGAAGGTAGTTTGATTGTCCCGTTCTTTGCATACGGGTGCATACAGGGGGACGGTGGAGGATATGCGTGATGCGCGAATTGCCTAGCACTCGTGGCATAGGCTTTCGTTAAGCAACAACGCGACCGTTGCGATGAGACGATTGCAAATGCTTCAATGTCATGGTGATCCAAGCACCATGCAGCCTTGAAGCTATCCCCTGGTTGGTTCCGATGGGCCTGTGCGATGCGCGAATCGCCAAGTACACGATGCCATGGTCCTCGCTGAGTCATAATACGACGGACATGGTCTAATGTCGGGGCGATCTAAGCACCGCGTGGGCAAAAAGTTTGCTTGTCTCGTTCCTTGCATTTGGGTGCATATAGGGGGACGGTGGGGGACTGCGCGATGCATGAATCGCCTAGCACACGGCCTTGGCTTTCGTTAAGTGACGACGCAAGCGTTGCGATGAAACGATGGCTAGAGCTTCAATGTTGTGGCGATCCAAGCACCGTGCTGCCTCGAAGTCGTCCCAAGGTGTGCTCCCACGGGCCTGTCCGATGCGCGAATCACCTAGCACGCGACGCCATGGTCCTCGCTGAGTCGTAATGCGATAGACGTGGTCTAGTATCTTGGTGATCCAAGCACTGCGTGGGCACAAAGTCCACTTTTGGTTGGTATCTCAAGTGCGTGCACTCGGTGCTTGGTCAAGCACCACGAAGTAGGCTCCTAAGCTTGCAACGTGCAACCTAGTCATGCACCTCGTGTGTGAAACCCTACTTTTCTGCTTTAACTCGATTTACGTGTTTTATCTCGTTTTGCGTGCATTTGACCTGTTTATGTGCTATATGACCTAGAATGTTATAATTTTGATGTCAATACTCCTAATACATGCTAAATGTGCATTCATGAAATTTTCATCAAAAACGGAGTCAGAAATTTTATCGTCGATTTTCAGTGAATAGTGTTTTCGAAACACGTCCGCTATAATTTTGAAACTGGTCTTTTTAACCCTTCTATACCTAGACTACGGACTTTAATAGACCTGTGTTTGATGAAAACGGTTTTTAAATCGGCTTAAGAATTTATTAGGGTTTTTACACCGACTTTTGCAAAAATCGAGTTTTAAGCCGACTCGGGTAGAATTCTTTGAATGTAAAACTTCTTGTCACCTAAAAATAATCCACTTGTGATATTTTGGGGGTTGCATAATTATTTTTAACTTGGTGAGCACTAAAATGCAATTAAAGTCATTAAAAACACAAAAATACATATTAAAACTAACTTTGACTTTTCATTTTTTTAATTGACCAAGCTTTTAAATACTCCTTGTCATCAACACACACTCACACAACACAAAACACACTCCACAAACACACACATGGCCGAGAGAAAGAGGAGAGAAAAAGAAAGAGAATTTCAAAGCTTTTCAATCCAATTTTTCAAAGAAAAACCTAGTTTTCGTCCGTGAAACTTCGCACCGACTTGGATTCCGCTTGTTGGGCACGCATTGCACGCATTCCTAGGCTTATATCGCATCTAAAGTGAGAGAAAAATTCTAGATCTCAAAATGTCATTTTTGTGTTTTTGCGTATAAATGAAGATTGAACCGTTAGAATTGTAATCTGATGTTAGATTATTGCTCCTTGCATGCTAGGGATCATTATATACTAATACTACGAGTTTCTGTCGGTTATAGCATAATTTTTATTTTTTGGGTATTTAATTTTGATTAAAATGTTCAAAGTTGATTTAATTGAGTTGCGTTGCTCGAAATCGATTGCCGTCGATTTCTAAATACTTGATAATTACGTGTTAGCGCTGTTGTAATGCCGAATTTTCGATTACATTGTTTGTGTGAAAATCCGGAAAATCCAGCCATGACGTCATAGGGTTTTAGGGTTATCGGGCATGTTTTGGAGGTGTTATGGTGGATTTCCGAGAGGGCTAATGTAGTAGGTTGAATGGGCGAGTGATAGGAACTGATTTGGCAATGTTTGGATTAGTAGATTGTAAGTTATGAATTTTAGAAGTTTAGGTTGTCATTCTTTAATTTCTTGAACGATGCCTTAGATGGTTGGGTAGTGTTCGAGTGATGAATGGTGAGTCGTTGTTGAGTAATTTAGGGTTTAATTATGTATATTATGCATGTCCGGTTAGATGGCCTACTTTGTCATCTAACTACGTTGTTTGTTGTTTAATTTAATATTGATGTTATATTGATGTTATTGATTGATTATTATTGAATGCGGGAATCGGGCACTCTTGTTGCTGATCTCCCAATTGATTGATTGATTTATGCTTGCATGATGATTGATGAATATGGAGTCTTGGTATGTGTGTGCCACCTCTCGGGCAGCGTCGGGCTGTCGGGTTGATAACGGCATGACTGCCATAGGCTACCCCCAGCTCGCATGACGGAGATGTCATGGAGGGAAGGGGCTAGTGAGGTACCTCGGGTGCGTGAGTAATGGGGAGTTATAAGAAGAACGGTTGAGATCGTGATGGCGTTTGGAGCTACACCAAATAGAGTATCCTTATTGATTGGTTATATAGTTATGTGATGATAGCATTATTTATGTTGTTATGTGATGATAGCATTATTATTGTTGTTGTGTGTTTACTTGCTCAAATGACTAAATCCAAGGAGCGTAGTGAATACTGTCGAGATCTATCGGATCCTCACTGGGCTTATGTATATAAGCTCACTCTCTATTAATGCATGTTTCAGGTATACTTTCACAAGATTACGGGTACGTGCCTCCTGAAGAGGAGAATGTGGAAAATGTGCCTTTCGTGGATGAGTCATATGTTCCCGAGTCTTATCCATGACTTTATGTTGTTAAATGTCTTGTATATTAGTTTAATAGACTTTATATGCTTTACGGTTCTTAATGTAATAGATATTGAAAAGATGATGAACCAAATGATATTAATTTAGTGGCTTCCTTTTGTCTATGGTTAAATTGTAGTTGTGTCTTAACTTACTTTTGAAATGTATGATAAAGTTGAGGTATTGTATGTCATGTTGGAACGGAGGCGTATAACGAGGATGTTATATTGTATAATATGGTTGTGTTGTATGTTGTTGTTTGTATTGAGGAATTTCTGGATGTATGATGTTTAATGAGGTTGGTTTAGAACCTCGGAAATCTGTTTACTGTCGTTATGCCGCCGAAATTCCATTGCGTCCTGACTGATCGTAGGTGGGGTCGAGTTGGGGCGTGACAGTTTAAGTGGTATCAGAGCGCATGTTAGCTGTCAGCCGGGGTATCCTCGGAATGTGGGTAGTGGTCTAAGCATGCAAGTATGTATTAAGTGAAAGAAAAGTAAAACATATGTTAATATGTTTATGTGATTAATTTACTTATGTGTTTAACTTTCTATGTGACCAGTATGCCTTGTGTGTTAAGTGAACTAATGTGGTCAATATGTTTTATGTGATAACGTGCTATACGTACTCAATTTGTTGTAATTAATGTGCATTATGTGATTAATGTGCATTATGTGATTAATGTGTATTATGTGACAATTGTGTTTTATGTGATTTTGTGCCTTGTGTGAAGTTAGTTTTTTATGTGGTTTTAATTGTTTATAACTAGCTTATGTGAAACAACGTGCTTTAGGTGTTCAATGTACTTTAAGTGACCAATTTGAGTTACGTGATGAACTTGTCTTATGTGAAGTTTGTTGCTTATATGACTTTAATTGTTTATAACTTACTTCTGTGATATAACCTGTTTATGTGATGTTGGCTTCTTATATGTTGAATTGTGTGTTATGTGATAATGTTGCATTATATGATAAGTGCGTATTACGTTGTACTTGTCTTTCATTTGATATAGTTGCATACATGTTTTAACTCGTGAGTGACCTTTTAATCTCTAGGGTGGTTGTAAGAGCTTTCGAAAATAGAGATAGGCCATGATTTTGAATTATTATTATTCTAGTAGTTTATCAGTTAGATTTTAATTGTTATATTTATGGATTTTAGTTTCGGCTTAGTGGATTGATCTTGATGTTCCTTTAGCGAGAAAGAAGTTATTCGAGGAAATAACAATGTATCTTGATGATTATAATTACTTTTGTTGCCATGTTTAACTTGTTATTACTTGGAGATGGATCATAAGTTGAGGTTTCTGTGAGGTTGTGATTAGACACTTTTGGAGTCTCAACTCAGATTATACTTTCTTGAGGTTATTTTAGAATGAATTTATTTGAGGAATTAGTGATGTATATTTGTGAATGGAATGAAGTGTGGTATAACTTGTGAATATTTCTACTATTTGGGATTGCTATATTATTAATGGATATTTTGGAGTTTTGATCTTTAAACCTTGGAAACAATTGGAGTGATTCTTGACTAAAGTTACTTTATTCGAAGATGCAATTGTTCGGAGATAGAATTATTTGAGGAAATAAGAATGCATTTTGGTGACTGAACATTTACTTACCTACATCAAGCTTTTGAGTTCTAGGTGGTATGACTCTCTAAATTGTTGATTGGAGATTCTCTTGTGTTATAGTGGGTTAATATGAATCTGTATTGTGTTATCAGATTTTGGAGTCTTCATTAGTTAATCTTGCTGGGTAATCGGTGAATTATCCTGTTTAGTGATTGGTCTGGTACGGAATGTAAAATTTTGGAGTGATTTATCTTGTTTGGTGATTGTTATGACTCCTTAGGTTCTCTAGGTCTCCTTAGTGTCTTGATTTGGAGGAAGATAGATTATAGGATTTGACTTGTTGGTGTTCAAATGTGTAGGTGGGACACCCTTCTTGTGCTTCATAATTCTATCAGTCTTATTATTCTCTTCTACTCTATTCTCACTTATTTGAGAGAGAGTTACACTTTTCTAACATATCAATTATTTCTTAAAAGTTTTGTTTATTGGATTAATGGATCCTATACTCATTTGACATTGTTTCTATTCTTAACAATCATATTTGCTTCTTATAGCAATGTCACTTATTGGAGTTAAGGTTTGAGACTTCTATATTTCATTCTATATATCCAGCCATTGATTTCAATATTTCATTTCATCCTATTACTATTCATTTGAAAGTAATTTTTCCTTTGGTATACCATTTTATTTGTTCGAATTCCACTTGCTTGATGTACTCCCTACCTAAGTTCATCATTGTCATTCTTGTTGATCCTTGTTAATCCTATTGTTTCATTATTAAATCCTGAGCCATTACTTTGCTTGTAATTGCTCATTTAATATACTCAGCATTGTCATTTCTTATTTATACTTCTTTGGTTATTGCGTGCTGAGATACTCATTATCTTGACACTCATATTTTCTATTGAATTAATCATCTCTTATCTCTTAATTTCATTTCACCTCAAGTACAACTTACTTGTTGGTTCCTTGAACAATTATCGAGAATTGAAATATCTACTTGTTCAGGAATTTTTGTTCAACATACTCAGCACTGTTTTGACTCATCATCATCGTTTGTTCGTACTTATTTAACTGATAGGTGCTGAGACATTTCTTATCTTAGTTATCATGCTTCCTTATTAAACTATTAGGCTTTTGGTTCTTTAACCTGTTTGAGCTCTTGTTCACTTGATTGTTGGCTCGAATATGACTTTCCATATTCGTATTTCCTTGTAAATTTCATAAGAGCCATATTCTGACAAATGTCACTTTTGAGATATTCCCTTGATCAGTAATCATTCATGTTATCGTAAATGAGTTTTTAAACCCTCGGGGTGTTCATAGAACTCTTTTGTGTAGTAGGGGATGATTGATAAGTAGTGGTGTCATGCTAAGACTTGGAGTTGCAATTTCTTTCATCTGCAATATGATATGAGGTAGGAGAGAATTATGAATTGAAGATTGTCTTCGAACTATGATCATCAACTTGCAGTCAACAGAGTTTGTTCTTTTGAGGTATTTGGTTAGGTGTCATCCTAGGAGATAAATGAGAACTAAGAGAAGTATTATTAAGTGTAACGATTGGGGATTTAATTGTCTATCAATTCGAGAATTGCGCCGACGCAATTGTTTTAAGGAGGGGAGAATGTGAAACCCCACTTTTCTGCTTTAACTCGATTTACGTGTTTTATCTCGTTTTGCGTGTATTTGACCTGTTTATGTGCTATATGACCTAGAATGTTATAATTTTGATGTCAATACTCCTAATACATGCTAAATGTGCATTCATGAAATTTTCATAAAAAACGGAGTCAGAAATTTTATCGTCGATTTTCAGTGAATAGTGTTTTCGAAACACGTCCGCTATAATTTTGAAACTGGTCTTTTTAACCCTTCTAGACCTAGACTACGGACTTTAATAGACCTGTGTTTGATGAAAACGATTTTTAAATCGGCTTAAGAATTTATTAGGGTTTTTACACCGACTTTTGCAAAAATCGAGTTTTAAGCCGACTCGGGTGGAATTCTTTGAATGTAAAACTTCTTGTCACCTAAAAATAATCCACTTGTGATATTTTGGGGGTTGCATAATTATTTTTAACTTGGTGAGCACTAAAATGCAATTAAAGTCATTAAAAACACAAAAATACCTATTAAAACTAACTTTGACTTTTCATTTTTTTAATTGACCAAGCTTTTAAATACTCCTTGTCATCAACACACACTCACACAACACAAAACACACTCCACAAACACACACATGGCCGAGAGAAAGAGGAGAGAAAAAGAAAGAGAATTTCAAAGCTTTTCAATCCAATTTTTCAAAGAAAAACCTAGTTTTCGTCCGTGAAACTTCGCACCGACTTGGATTCCGCTTGTTGGGCACGCATTGCACGCATTCCTAGGCTTATATCGCATCTAAAGTGAGAGAAAAATTCTAGATCTCAAAATGTCATTTTTGTGTTTTTGCGTATAAATGAAGATTGAACCGTTAGAATTGTAATCTGATGTTAGATTATTGCTCCTTGCATGCTAGGGATCATTATATACTAATACTACGAGTTTCTGTCGGTTATAGCATAATTTTTATTTTCCGGGTATTTAATTTTGATTAAAATGTTCAAAGTTGATTTAATTGAGTTGCGTTGCTCGAAATCGATTGCCGTCGATTTCTAAATACTTGATAATTACGTGTTAGCGCTGTTGTAATGCCGAATTTTCGATTACATTGTTTGTGTGAAAATCCGGAAAATCCAGCCATGACGTCATAGGGTTTTAGGGTTATCGGGCATGTTTTGGAGGTGTTATGGTGGATTTCCGAGAGGGCTAATGTAGTAGGTTGAATGGGCGAGTGATAGGAACTGATTTGGCAATGTTTGGATTAGTAGATTGTAAGTTATGAATTTTAGAAGTTTAGGTTGTCATTCTTTAATTTCTTGAACGATGCCTTAGATGGTTGGGTAGTGTTCGAGTGATGAATGGTGAGTCGTTGTTGAGTAATTTAGGGTTTAATTATGTATATTATGCATGTCCGGTTAGATGGCCTACTTTTTCATCTAACTACGTTGTTTGTTGTTTAATTTAATATTGATGTTATATTGATGTTATTGATTGATTATTATTGCATGCGGGAATCGGGCACTCTTGTTGCTGATCTCCCAATTGATTGATTGATTTATGCTTGCATGATGATTGATGAATATGGAGTCTTGGTATGTGTGTGCCACCTCTCGGGCAGCGTCGGGCTGTCGGGTTGATAACGGCATGACTGCCATAGGCTACCCCCAGCTCGCATGACGGAGATGTCATGGAGGGAAGGGGCTAGTGAGGTACCTCGGGTGCGTGAGTAATGGGGAGTTATAAGAAGAACGGTTGAGATCGTGATGGCGTTTGGAGCTACACCAAATAGAGTATCCTTATTGATTGGTTATATAGTTATGTGATGATAGCATTATTTATGTTGTTATGTGATGATAGCATTATTATTGTTGTTGTGTGTTTACTTGCTCAAAGGACTAAATCCAAGGAGCGTAGTGAATACTGTCGAGATCTATCGGATCCTCACTGGGCTTATGTATATAAGCTCACTCTCTATTAATGCATGTTTCAGGTATACTTTCACAAGATTACGGGTACGTGCCTCCTGAAGAGGAGAATGTGGAAAATGTGCCTTTCGTGGATGAGTCATATGTTCCCGAGTCTTATCCATGACTTTATGTTGTTAAATGTCTTGTATATTAGTTTAATAGACTTTATATGCTTTACGGTTCTTAATGTAATAGATATTGAAAAGATGATGAACCAAATGATATTAATTTAGTGGCTTCCTTTTGTCTATGGTTAAATTGTAGTTGTGTCTCAACTTACTTTTGAAATGTATGATAAAGTTGAGGTATTGTATGTCATGTTGGAACGGAGGCGTATAACGAGGATGTTATATTGTATAATATGGTTGTGTTGTATGTTGTTGTTTGTATTGAGGAATTTCTGGATGTATGATGTTTAATGAGGTTGGTTTAGAACCTCGGAAATCTGTTTACTGTCGTTATGCCGCCGAAATTCCGTTGCGTCCTGACTGATCGTAGGTGGGGTCGAGTTGGGGCGTGACATCGTGCCATTCCTGTCCCTTGTCCCTCAGAAATTCTTCGTGCCTAGCTGTGCGTTCTCGGGCCATCTCGCCAGTTCCGTCTGCCTAAAGGGCTTCTTTTCCCTAGACGGTGGGTCGGTTACCGGCTTGGTGGTCTGGGAATAGCGAACGTGATAGCGCATGAGTGGTGGTTTGCTTGAATGGGTTGGTTGGATCCCTGTTTGAGCAGCGACGTCCGTCCCTGCTTGCCTCTTCATTCGCGGGCCGAGTGCTTACGTTGCCTCGGTCGGTAGTTCGGTTTCCTGTGTTGCGTACCTACAAAAAAGGTAGTCTAAAGTCATATCGTCCATCTTTTACATCGCGTCTGCCTCCGTGGATGACGTGGGGCGAACCACTAAGCACGTCCCGTGTTCCACGCTGCTCACTCCAACAAGTGTGGCACACGTGGCCCGTGGGGTATCACTCGATCTCTCGGATGTGGCATACCATGACAGTATGGGGACCTTGGCTTCTCTTTACCCGAAATCAGCGTTCGTCGCTAATCACATACAACAGTCATGCGCGAGTCTCCAGCCGTCGACCCTTAGGGGACGATATGCCTCGTGCAACGCCGTCGTCGGTGAGGAATGCTACCTGGTTGATCCTGCCAGTAGTCGTATGCTTGTCTAAAAGATTAAGCCATCCATTTGTAAGTATGAACAAATTCAGACTGTGAAACTGCGAATGGCTCATTAAATCAGTTATAGTTTGTTTGATGGTATCTATTACTCGGATAACCATAGTAACTCTAGAGCTAATACGTGCATCAAACCCTGACTTCTGGAAGGGATGCATTTATTAGATAAAAGGTTGACACAGGCTCTGCCCGTTGCTGCAATGATTCGTCATTACTCGACAGATTGCACGACCCTTGTGCCGATGATGCATCATTCAAATTTCTGCCCCATCAACTTTCGATGGTAGGATAGTGGCCTACCATGGTGGTGACGGGTGACGGAGAATTAGGGTTCGATGCCGGTAAGGGAGCCTGAGAAACGACTACCACATCCAAGGAAGGCAGCAGATGTGGAAATTACCCAATCCTGACACGGGGAGGTAGTGACAATAAATAACAATATCGGGCTCAAAGAGTCTGGTAATTGGAATGAGTACAATCTAAATCCCTTAACGAGGATCCATTGGAGGGCAAGTCTGATGCCAACAGCTGCGGTAATTCCAGCTCCAATAGCGTATATTTAAGTTGTTGCAGTTAAAAAGCTCGTAGTTGGACTTTGGGATGGGTCGGCCAGTCCGCCTCAAGTGTTCACCGGTCGTCTCGTACCTTCTGTCGGCGATACGCTCTTGGCCTTAACTGGCCGGGTCGTGCCTCCGACGTTGTTACTTTGAAGAAATTACAGTGCTCAAAGCAAGCCTACGCTCTGTATACATTAGCTTGGAATAACATTATAGGATTTCGATCCTATTGATTTGGCCTTCGGGATCGGAGTAATGATTAACAGGGACAGTCAGGGGCATTCGTATTTCATAGTCAGAGGTGAAATTCTTGGATTTTTGAAAGATGAACAACTGCGAAAGCATTTGCCAATGATGTTTTCATTAATCAAGAACGAAAGTTGGGGGCTCGAAGACGATCAGATACTGTCCTAGTCTCAATCATAAATGATGCCGACCAGGGATTGGCGGATGTTGCTTTTAGGACTCCGCCGGCACCTTATCAGAAATCAAAGCTTTTGGGTTCCGGGGGAAGTATGGTCGCAAGGCTGAAACTTAATGGAATTGACAGAAGGGCACCACCAAGAGTGGAGCCTACGGCTTAATTTGACTCAACACGGGGAAACTCACCTGGTCCAGACATAGGATTGGTAGACTGAGAGCTCTTTCTTGATTCTATGGGTGGTGGTGCATGGCCGTTCTTAGTTGGTGGAGCAATTTGTCTGGTTAATTCCGTTAACGAACGAGACCTTAGCTTGCTAACTAGCTATGCGAAGGTATCCCTCCATAGCTAGCTTCTTAGATGGACTACGGCCTTTTAGGCCACGGATGTTTGAGGCAATAATAGGTCTGTGATGCCCTTAGATGTTCTAGGTCGCACGCGCGCTACACTAATGTATTCAACAAGTCTATAGCCTTGGCCGATAGGCCGGGTAATCTTTGAAATTTCATCGTGTTAGGGATAGATCATTACAATTATTGGTCTTGAACGAGGAATTCCTAGTAAACGCGAGTCATCAGCTCGCGTTGACTACGTTCCTGCCCTTTGTACACACCGTCCGTTACTCCTACCGATTGAAGGATCCGGTGAAGTGTTCAGATCGCGGCGACGTGGACGATTCGCTGTCCGCAATGTCGCGAGAAATCCATTGAACCATATCATTTAGAGGAAGGAGAAGTCGTAACAAGGTTTCCGTAGGTGAACATGCGAAAGGATCATTGTCAAACCCTACGAAGGCAAAACAACCTGTGAACCTCTTTAAACGATACGAGGCCGACACGGGGGAGGCGGCTACTTCCCAGCCCGTGTGTCGGTCCCGAGTCGAGGCGAACTCCCCGCAAACAACGAACCCCAATGCAGAATGCACCAAGAAAAATGAAAAATGGGGGCCAGCCTATCCCTGCCCTGTCCGTGGTGTGCCGGGTTAGGCCTCGATTTTTTACTAAACGAAAACGTCTCTCGGCAATGGATATCTCAGCTCTCGCATCGATGAATAACGTAGCAAAATGTGATACTTAGTGTAAATTGCAGAATCTCGTGAACCATCGAGTCTTTGAATGCAGGTTGCGCCTGAAGCGATCAGGCTGAGGGCATGTCTGCTTGGGCATCACGCATCGCGTCGCCCCTCCCACCCCAAGCCCCAACACTGCGTCGCCAGGTCCGTGCATGGGGACGGATTGTGGCCTCCCGTGTCTCGAGGTGCAGTTGGCCGAAATGCTAGTCCGGCGCGAAGGACGTCACGACAAGTGGTGGTTGGTCCATTCAACTAGCGAGTTGTCGTGCATCGTCTCGTCGCGCATGCAGGACTGAAGATAGACCTTCCAGCCCCATGCGCTATGACCGCGACCCCAAGTTAGGCGGGATTACCCACTAAGTTTAAGCATATCAATAAGCGGAGGAAAAGAAACTTACAAATATTCCCTTAGTAACGACGAGCGAATTGGGAACAACCCAGCTTGAGAATTGGGCAGCTCCGCCATCGGAATTGTAGTCTGGAAAAGCGTCCTCAGCGGGGGACCGGGCCCAAGCCCCTTGGAAAAGGCCGCCAAAGAGGGTAAGAGCCCCGTTATGCCCAGACCCTGTC
>CM075766.1:22267870-22275370 GCA_037974665.1 Ehretia macrophylla
GGCCTCCAGTCTACAAGGGCACGTGTCATTGGCCAAGCTGTCGCGTCGGAAGCGTCGCATCGGCCACCTTGAAGTACAATTCCCATAGAGTGGTGGGCAGAATCCATTGCAGCCAACTTAAATACGTAACGGGGTATTGTATGTGGCAGAGTCGCCTTGCTGCCACGATCCACTGAGATTCCGCCTTTTGTCGCTCTGATTCGTCCCTCCCCCCTCCTCGCCTATCTCCGCTCCATTCGTAATCCAATCCCATCCCATCCCATCAACTGATACTATTTCCCCTGAATGGGCCAAGAGGTTTGATACCCTATACCGCTCCCCTAGTATGTCTCCAAGTGCCTAAGTAAGTCATAAGTTGTAGCCCAAGTGTCGACGTACAAATGCCTAAGTATTGCCAAGTGCTCAGCGCCTAAGTCCGAATAACATTAGCCCAAGTTAGTTTGCCACGCTCGCTGCCTGCTATAGTGCCGCCGCAAGTGTCGTGGGGTTTCGAGGCAACAATGATGCTCAATTATGTCCAATTATGCCCAAGTGCTAAGTGCTATGCCCAAGGATGCGCAAGTGCTATGTGTTATGCCCAAGGATGCCCAAGTGCTAAGTGTATACCCAAGTGCCATGCCCAATGATGCCTAAATATCGACATCATAAGTTTTAAGTATCGATGCGCGAATGCCCAAAGTGCTATACCCAAGTGCTATATGCTATGCCCAATGATGCCCAAGGGCTATGTGCTATGCCCATTGATGCCCAAGTGCTATATGCACCCAAGTGCTATGTCCAATTATGCCTAAGTGCTATGTGCTAGGCCCAGGCGCTAAGGGCCCATTGTCGGCCGACCCCGCGCATCACCTCGAGTGCCTAAGTGTTAGACAACCTATGCTTGCTTCATAAGAGATGGCAAAAAATTTGAATCCAACCTTGTGTGCTGCCGGCCCGCATAGGTGCCTAATGTTCTTCCCTCAACAATAATGGTGACTGAGGTTATGTTGCCCCTATCTTCGGCACGGCTGGGCATGTTTGTGAACGGTTGCAGCACGGCTGCCCACGGTGTTGCACGATGGCGCACGATTGGACCTCGGATGGGGCATATACTTGGGACCACAGATGGGGCACGCGCTTGGCCTCGGATGAGCTACAGCTTGGCACGCAGTTGGGGCACGGCTTGGTAGGGTTGTCGCACAGTGGGGTTGCGCATCGGACACGATGGTGCAAGCACCTGGGTGACGATGTCGCACGGTGGTGCGCGCATGAGGTGCCCGTACCGTACAATGGTACTTGCATGGGGCACCCGTGCCCCACGATGGTGTGCACATGTGGCCCGCATACCGTACGAAGGTGCGTGCATGGGGTGCCCATGCCACACAATGGTGAGCACATAGGGCACCCATGGCATACAATGGTGCGCGCATGTAGCTCCCATGCCGCACGAAGGCTTGCGCATGTGTCGGCCATGCAGCACGATGGTGTGCGCATGTCGCACGAAGGTACGTGCATGGGGCACCCATGCAGCACGATGGTGTGCGCATGGGGCACCCATGTCGCACGATGGTGGGTGCATGCTGCTCGAAGGTGCGCGAATGGGGCGACCATGCCGCACGAAGGTGCGCGCATTCCGCGCGATGGGGCGTGCATGGCGCTTCCATGCTGCGCGATTGTGCGCGCATGGGGCGCGCATGTGGCCCCACATTTTGTACGAAGGTGCTCCCATGGGATTCCCATGACGCACGACGCTGCATGCATGCTGCACGAAGGTGCGCGCATGGGGCGCCGATGCAGCACAAAGATGCAAGCATGGGGCGCCGATACCGCACGATGGTGCACACATGTGGCCCACTTGCCCCACAAAGGTGCACGCATGGGGCTCCCATGCCCACGATGGTGTGCATATGCCGTATGAAGGTACACGTATGGGGCGCGCATGCCGCACGATTGTGCTCGCATCGGGCGCGCATGCCGCATGATAGTGCTTGTATGTGGCCGGCATACGGCACGAAGGTGAGCGCATGGGGCGCCCATGCCACACGATGTTGTGCATATCGTGCGTGTATGGCGCACAATGGTGAGCGCATATGGCCCACATGCGGTACGATGGTGCGCGCATCGGGCGCCATTACTGGATGAGGTTACGCACATAGGGCGCGCATACTGCACGCTGGTGCGAGCAAGTGGCGCACGCGGGGCGCTCAAGGGGCACTGTTAGGGCACGACTAGGGCACTATTGGGGCACAGCTAGGGCACTATGGGAGTATGCTTGGGGGATGATGGGGGATGTTGGGGGACGGCTTTGGCACTACTAGGGGACGTTAGGCACGACGGGCAATGTTAAGCATTCGTGGGTATTGGGCATGCAGAATGTATTATGACACAAATGTGGACATTGATATCCTTGTACAAATGGTTTTCGAATCTATGAAGTGGTCTTAACATTTCCCTTGTCCGAGTAACTGTTCGTCACATTTGTGAGGTGAATTAAATTAATCGGGTTCCCAATCTTTCCAAAACTAAAATTAATGCCAAATATCATGTAACAAATTAATTTATGAATTAATATAAAATTTCCTAAATTTTTTAGTATTTTTTCTAATTTTTCCTTATTTTTCGTAATTTATATTTATTAAAAATTAATTTTTCAAAAAAAATATTTTTGAATATCATTTAATAAATTAATGTATGAATTAATATAAATTTTTCTGAATTTTCTACTATTTTTTTTTGATTTTTCCCTATTTTCGCAATTATTAAATATTAAAAAATATTTTTTCAAAAAAAATAATAATCTTGAAGCATTTAGATATCATATGCTATCAATAAGGAGCAAGTTGGGTACGAAGATCATGCCATATGGGGCCTTTTATATTGTAAAACACCCATTATATATCTCTGGAAAAATGTACGCTACTGTTGTCACTTGGGTTTTTTCATTTAAATGTACTATAGGGGGCATGTGGTGTCGAGCCCCTTGGTCGAGGTCATGCGGGGGGACATTGTGGGCACTTCGTGGCACATTGTGGGCTATATCATGGGCTATATTATGGGCGGGAATGCCTACCGAGTGAATCACGTCCAGGTATTGCATTGCATACCCGTGCGTTGGGGCCGTGCCACCCCCACCCCGCATCCCTTGGCATGTCCCTCGACGCGGCATCAGGATGGCTAATTAGGAACGTGGTGGCTTCCCTAGCCCCACATTATCCATCTTGGTGTCGCAACACCGCCGACGTCATTGGGATGGCTAATGAGGGGGTGAGTGGTTGCCCAAGCACAACACTAGTCGTCCCCGTGCTGTCGGCTAGGCACACGTTGGGGGAAATTCCCGTCCCCTGACGTTTCGTTTGGCCTGCGCGATGCGTAAATCGCCTAGCACACGATGCCATGGCCGTTGCCGAGTTGATGCGCACGGTCTAGTGTCGTGGCGATCCAAGCACCTCGTGGGCTTGGGTGGCTCTTAGGGGATGGTGGGGGCAAGCGTGATGCGTGAATCGCCTAGCACACGTGGCATTGGCTTTCGTTAAGCAACGATGTGAGCGTTGCGATGAGATGATTGCTAATGCTTCAATGTCGTGGTGATCCAAGCACCATGCGGCCTTGAAGCCGTCCCCCAGTAGGTTCTGACATGCCTGTGCAATGCGCGAATCGACTAGCACACGATGCCATGGTCCTCACTGAGTTGGAATGCGACGGACGTGGTCTAGTGTCGTGGCGATCCAAGCACCGCGTGGGCAGAAAATTAGTTTTCTTGTCCCGTTCCGTGCATATAGGTGCATATCGAGGGACGGTAGGGGGCATGCATGATGGGGGGCAAGCGTGATGCGTGAATCGCCTAGCACACATGGCATTGGCTTTCGTCAAGCAACGACGCGAGCGTTGGAATGGGACGATTGTTGATGCTTCAATATCGTGGCGATCCAAGCACCATAAGGCCTTGAAGCTGTCCCCCGGTTGGTTTCGACAGGCATGTGTGATGCACGAATTGATAGCACTAGATGCCATAATCCTCGTTGAGTAGTAATGCGATGGACGTGGTCTAGTGTTGTGGCGATCCAAGCACTGCATGGGCAGGAAGTTTGCTTGTCCCGTTCTATGCATATGGGTGCCTATAGGGGGACGGTGGGGGACTGCGCGATGCGCGAATCGCCTAGAACACAACCTTGGCTTTCGTTAAGTGACGACACGAGTGTTGTGATGAGACGATGGCTAGAGCTTCAATGTTGTGGCAATCCAAGCACCGTGCTGCCTCAAAGCCGTCCCACGGTGTGCTCCCACGGGCCGGCGCAATGCGCGAATCGCCTAGCACACGATGCCATGGTCCTCGCTGAGTCGTAATGCGACGAACGTGGTCTAGTATCGTGGCGATCCAAGCATCGCGTGGGCAGGAAGTCCGCTTTCGGTTAGTATCTCAAGTGCGTGCACTCGGTGCTTGGTCGGGCACTAATAAGTAGGCTCCTAAGCTTACGACGTGCGGCCTAGTCATGCACCTCGTGCCGTTCCTGTCCCTTGCCCCTCATAAATTCTTCATGCCTAGCTGTGTGTTCTTGGGCCATGTCGCCGGTTCTGTCTGCCTAAAGGGCTTCCTTTGCCTAGACGGTGGGGCAGTTACCAGCTTGATGGTCTGGGAATAGCGAGCGTGATAACGCATGAGTGGTGGTCGGCTTATATGGGTCGGTTGGATCCCTGCTTGAGCAGCAATGCCCGCCCCTACTTGGCTCTTCATTCGCGGTCTGAGTGCTTACGTTGCCTCGATCGGTAGGTAGGTTTCCTGTGTTGCGTACCTACAAAGAAGGCAGTCTAAAGTCACATCGTCCATCTTTTACCCTGCGTTTGCCTCTGTGGATGACGTGGGGTGAACCCCTAAGCACGTCCCGTGTTCCACGCTGCTCACTCTAACAATTGCGGCACACGTGGCCCATTGGGCGTTGCTCGATCTCTCAGATGCGGCACACCATGACGGTACAGGGTCCTTGGCCTCTCTTTGCCCGAAATCAGCGTTCGTCACTAATTGCGTACGACGATCGTGCACTCGTCTCGAGCCGTCGACCATTAGGGGATGATGTGCCTCGTGCGATGCCGGCATTGGTGAGGAATGCTACCTGGTTGATCCTACCAGTAGTCATATGCTTGTCTCAAAGATTAAGCCATGCATGCGAATGGCTCATTAAATCAGTTATAGTTTGTTTGATGGTATCTACTACTCGGATAACCATAGTAATTCTTGAGCTAATACGTGCATCAAACCCCGACTTCTTGAAGGGATGCATTTATTAGATAAAAGGTGGACACGGGCTCCGCCCGTTGCTGCGATATTTCATGATAACTCGAAGGATCACACGACCCTTGTGCCGGCGACGCATCATTCAAATTTATGCCCTATCAACTTTCGATGGTAGGATAGTGGCCTACCATGCTGGTGACGGGTGACGGAGAATTAGGGTTCAATTCCGAAGAGAGAGCCTGAGAAACGGCTACCACATCCAAGGAAGGCAACAGGCACGCAAATTACCCAATCCTGACATAGGGAGGTAGTGACAATAAATAAGAATACCGGGCTCAAAGAGTCTGGTAATTGGAATGAGTATAATCTAAATCCCTTAACGAGGATCCATTGGAGGGAAAGTCTGGTGCCAGCAGTCGCGGTAATTCCAGCTCCAATATCGTATATTTAAGTTGTTGTAGTTAAAAAGCTCGTAGTTGGACTTTGGGATGGGTCGGCCAGTCCGCCTTAGGTGTGCACCGGTCGTCTCATCCCTTCTACCGGCGATGTGCTTCTAGCCATAAATGGCAGGGTCATGCCTCCGGCGCTGTTATTTGGAAGAAATTAGAGTGCTCAAATCAAGCCTACGCTGTGTATACATTAGCATGGGATAACATTATAGGATTTCGATCGTATTGAGTTGGCCTTTGGGATCGGTGTAATGATTAACAGGGAGAGTCGGGGGCATTCGTATTTCATAGTCAGAGGTAAAATTCTTGGATTTATGAAAGACGGACAACTGTGAAAGCATTTGCCAAGGATATTTTCATTAATCAAGAACGAAAGTTGGGGGCTCGAAGACGATCAGATACTGTTCTAGTCTCAACTAGAAACGATGCCGAACAAGGATCGGCGGATGTTGCTTTTAGGACTCCGCCGGTACCTTATGAGAAATCAAAGTTTTTGGGTTCCGGGGGGAGTATGGTCGCAAGGCTAAAACTTAAAGGAATTGACAGAAGGGCACCACCAGGAGTGGAGCCTGTAGCGTAATTTGACTCAACACGGGAAAACTTACCAGGTCCAGGCATACTAAGGATTGACAAACTGAGAGCTCTTTCTTGATTCTATGGGTGGTGGTGCTTGGCCGTTGTTATTTGGTGGAGCGATTTATCTGGTTAATTGTGTTAACAAACGAGACCTCAGCCTGTTAACTAGCTATGCGAAGGTATCCCTCCGCAGCAAGCTTCTTAGAGGGACTACGGCCTTTTAGGCCGCGGAAGTTTGAGGCAATAACAGATCTGTGATGCCTTTAGATGTTCTGGGTCACACGCGTGCTACACTGATGTATTCAACGAGTCTATAGACTTGGCCGACAGGCCCGAGTAATCTTTGAAATTTCATCATGATGGGGATAAATCATTGCAATTGTTGGTCTTGAACGAGGAATTCCTAGTAAGAGCGACTCATCAGCTCGCGTTGACTACGTCCCTGCCTTTTGTAAACACCGCCCGTCGCTCCTACCAATTGAATGATCCGGTGAAGTGTTTAGATAGTGGCGACGTGGGCGGTTCACTGTACGCGACTTCGCAAGAAATCCACTGAAACTTATCTTTTAGATGAAGGAGAAGTCGTAACAAGGTTTCCGTAGGTGAACCTACGGAAGGATCATTGTTGAACCCTGCAAAGGCAGAACAATATGCGAAACCGTTGAAACGCTGCGGGGCCGACGCAGGGGAGACGGCTCGTCCCCAGCCAACGTGTCGGTCCTGAGTTGGGGCGAACTCCTCACAAACAATGAACCCTGGCGCGGAATGTACCAAGGAAAATGAAAAATGGCCGCCAGCTTATCCCTGCCCCGTCCATGGTGTGTCGGGTTAGGCCTCGGTCCTTTACCAAATGAAAATGACTCTCAGCAACGGATATCTCAGCTCTCACATCGATGAAGAACATAGCGAAATGCGATACTTGGTGTGAATTGCAGAATCCCGTGAGCCATCGAGTCTTTGAACGTAAGTTACGCCCGAAGCCGTTAGGCCGAGGACACGTTAGCTTGGGCGTCACCCATCACATTACCCCTCTCACCTAGAGCCCTAACACTGGGTCATCGAGTCCGTGCGTGGGGTCGGATTGTGGCCTCCCGTGTCTCGAGGTGTGGTTGGCCAAAATGCTAGTCCAATGCGATAGACGTTACAACAAATGGTGGTTGGTCCATTCAATTGACGAGTTGTCGTGTGTCGTCAAGTCGCACATGCAGGACTAAAGGTAGACCCTCCAGCACCGTGGACTATGACCACGACCCCAGGTCAGGCGGG
>CM075766.1:22285370-22300370 GCA_037974665.1 Ehretia macrophylla
CGCCCAAGTCCGAATAACATTAGCCCAAGTTAGTTTGCCACGCTCGCTGCCTGCTATAGTGCCATCGCAAGTATTGTGGGGTTTCGAGGTAATAATGATACCTAATTATGCCCAATTATGCCCAAGTGCTAAGTGCTATGCCCAATGATACCCACGTGCTATGTGTTATGCCCAAGGATGCCCAAGCGCAAAGTGCTATGCCCAATGATGCCCAAGTGTCGACGTCATAAGTTTTAAATGTCGATGTGCGAATGCCCAAAGTGTTATACCGAAGTGCTATGTGCTATGCCCAATGATACCCAAGTGCTCTGTGTTATGCCCATTGATGACCAAGTGCTATGTGTACCCAAGCTCTATGCCCAAGTGCTATGTGCACCCAAGTGCTATGCCCAATGATGCCTAAGGGCTATGTGCTATGCCCAAGCGCTAAAGGCCCACTGCCGGCCGACCCCACGCATCGTCTCGAGTGCCCAAGTGTTAGATAGCCTATGTTTGCTTCGTAAGAGATGGCAGAAAAATTGAATCCGACCTTGTGTGCTGCCGGCCCGCATAGGTGCCTAACGATCTTCCTTCAGCATTAACGGTGACAGAGGTTATGTTGCCCCTATCTTCGGCACGGCTGGGCATGTTGGTGAACGGTTGCGACACGGCTGCCACGGTGTTGCAGGACGGTGCACGATTGGGCCTCGGATGGGGCATGTACTTGGGGCCTCGGATAGGGCACGCACTTGGCCTCGGATGAGCTACAGCTTGGAACACAGTTGGGGCACGGCTTGGTAAGGTTGTCGCGCAGTGGCATCGCGCATCGGGCACGATGAGGCAAGCACTTGGGTTACGATGCCACACTGTGGCGCGCGCATGGGGCGCCTGTGCCGCACAATGGTGTTCGCATGGGCCGCTCGTGCCACACGATGGTGCACTCATGTGGCCTGCATGCCGCACGATGGTGCGCGCACGTGGCCCGCATATCGCCCGAAAGTGCGCACATGTGGCCCGCATATCGCCCGAAGGTGCGCGTATGGGTCGGCCATGCCGGTTAGATGATGCACGCATGGGGCGCCTATACGGCACGATGGTGTGCGCATAGGGCACCCATGCCACAAGATGTTGGGCACATACCGCTCGAAGTTGCGCTCATGGGGCGCCCATGCCGCACGAAGACGCGTGCATGGGGCGCCCATGCCACACGATGAGTTAGAATGTTTTGCGTGCTTTGACCTATTTATGTGTTATATGAGTCATAATGTGTTAAAAATATGATTTATATTCCTAATACATGTTATATGTGCATTCATGAAATTTTCATAAAAAACGGAATCAAAAATTTTATCGCCAGTTTTAGTGAATATTGTTTTGAGCACCTGTCCGCTAAAATTTTTACAGGGGTGTTTTAAACATTTTAAAACCTAGTCCTCGGGTATTAATAGACCCGTGTTTGATTAAAACGAATTTGGAATCAGTTTTGGAATATAAAAGGTTTTTACACTTTCTTTTGCAAGAAATCGAGTTTTAAGCCGACTCAGGTGAAAATATTTTAATGTAAAACTCTTTGTCACCTAAAATATAATGTCTAGAATTAATTTAGGTGTCAATTTAATAGTTGAGCAAGAAATAGTCAATAAATGAATTAAAAGACTAGAAATAATTAAAAGACTAAATAAAACTACTTTGACCTTCTTTTAATTTGTTTGACCTTTACTTAATATGCATCAACACACACTTGCAAAGCACAAAAATGCCATCACACACACACACATGGCCGAGAGCCATTAGAGAGAAAAAGAAAAAGAAACTCAAGGGTTTTCAAGGAGATTTTTCAATAAAACTTGCAATTAAAGGCCAATCTTCATCAACCAAAGTTTGATTCCACCTCTTGAGCATCCATTGAACATCTTTGTAGCTTCAAAACACATCAAAGGTGCGAGAAAAACTCTAGATCTCAAATGTCATCTTTTATGTTTTTGCATATAATTGCATTTTGAACCGTTAGAAAGTTGAATTGATGTTATATTATTGCTCAGTGCATGCTAAGGATCGTTTATATGTGTTTATATAAGATTTGAACCGTTGTAGCAAGAATTTTTATTTTCGGGTATTAAAAGTTGAGTTATTAGCTATTTGGTGATTATTTTGAATTGTACGTATAGCCTATGTACTAAGTTGGAACGGAGGCATATAACTATGAATGGGTTGTTGAAGGAATGATTATTATATAATATGGTTATGTTGTATGTTGTTAATTTAATTGAGGAGTTGATTGTTGAATGGTTTGTGGAGTTAGTAGTATGATATTGATAAGAGGTTGGTTTAGAGCCTCGGTGTCTTAATTACTGTCGTTATACTACCGAAATTCCGTTGCGTCCTAACTAATTGTAGGTGGGGTCGAGTTAGTGCGTGACATTAAGTGGTATCAGAGCACATGTTAGTTGTTAGCCGGGATATTCTCAGAAAGTGGATAATGGTCTTAGCATGAAAGTATGTATGAAATGAACGAAAAGTGAACTATGTGTTAATATGATTAAATGATTAAGTGATTAAGTGATTTAGTGCTTATGTGATTATGTGATCAATTTATTTATGTGATTTATGTGTTTATGTGAATTGTTGTTTATTTGCTAATAATTGTCTATAGCCTATCTATGTGCTATAACATGTGCTAACTCTTTGATTAGTAGAATGACTGGTAGACCAAGAATAAGAGGTAGTCCCAAAGCAGTTGACGAGGTTCCGGGTAATATGGCACCGGGCCGAGTAAGGGGTAATGATCATTTTGAATCGGCCATGGATAAGATTGCAGAGGTTATGGCCGGTCAAGCACAGTTGCTAGCAGGGCAGGCTGCCCATGCTCAAACTTTGCAGGCACAGTTACTGAACGTATAGGGTGGTTACCACGGGCGTGGTACACTGAAGGAGTTCTTAGGGTACTATCCACCAACGTTTCAGGGGGAACCAGATGATCGGAAAGCCGAGGCATGGATTAATAAAGTGGAGAAAATATTTGATCCTATGGATTATACTGATGAAAGAAAGGTCACCTTTGTCGTTTATTTGTTTGATGATAAGGCAGAGGAGTAGTGGCGCACGGTGAAATCTAGTTGGGAGACCTAGGGTATTCCGTATGTCTGGGATAACTTTCTGAGAGCTTTCCGAGCGAAGTATGTCCTGAGGATTGCACAGTGTAACGCCCCATTCCCTCACGGAAATAGGAGCTATACATTCCCACTAAACACAACCCGATCCAAAACCCAAGTTGCGAAATACGAGGAGAAACGGACAGAATTTCCCCTGTTTATAGGACAAACAGTTTACCTGCACGCAACAAATAAATGGACCACTACCGTGTCCAAACATACATAACTCCATACATGCATTGAACTCAAACCACATTAAGCTATTACATAGACTAGGTTATCAAAGAACTCTATGACCTGGTTAAGCTTAAATACATTTATCTCCTACATTGAGCATATACAATTCATGAAAGTAAAACTTTACAACTTTTACAGCTCAAACCACATAACACGTAAGGCCACTCTTCAAGCACGAACTATCACGTGATCACGAACTACACTTCCTTTGGCTATAACCTGAAAGATTTATGATGAGGAGTGAGTATACCAATAATGTATACTCAGTGAGGGAGGGGGAAACGGGGACAGTATACCGGGTTCATGCAATGCAGCAATTTAACACAATTAACACAATAAATAAACAATGAATAACAATTCTAATACCATACTTTAAAAGGATATGATCGATAACCCTTATCACTCCAACTTTTGAACCACGATCACGATCACGATCACAATCAATGTGCCGGCATAATCCTCAAACACTCCAGTAGGTGTACTCCGGATGTACCCCGAATATCCTACGACCCAACACCCCCTAGCAATCTCCGGACCAGGCGAGTGAGGGAATAGGGTACAGAGCTAGAGCACCAACCCTGGCAAGCCCGCTGCCGCCCAGAGAGGCCCATCGCATCCGTCCCGATTATATGGTTGCCCAACCAAAGACTCGATAACACAAGAAACAATAATAATAATAACAATATAACAAAATAAGCCGATATACACACAAGAAGGACAACAAAAGAGGTTGTCCTCACACATTAACTAGTTGACCACAATAGAAGCGAAATAACAAGCATTAACCATTAACTCATTCTATTAACTATAAAACTGACAAATCTTGTTAGAATACGCTAAATCACATTAATAGCATGAAAACTATTTAACATATTCGATATACAATAGAGAAATGCAAATAAGATGCAACTCCCTCACCTTGCAAAGCCAATCCTGTAAGAATTTAGTTAAGAACCCTTTCCATATTCTCCGAATGCACCAACTCCTTCCATTCTACTACATAATACAATCAACTAACTATATAAGAAGTTATACATTCATTCTCGGGTATTCCACTTAGCATGCATGGGGTTCTAAATCACATAGACTAACTAGACATTTAACATGCTAGAATTACCAAGTTAATACATGTAGGACACTTAAAACACTTAACTATAACATTTTCAAACTTCTACCATAAAATACTTCATTCAAGCATAAACTCAAACACTTAGTTTTCAATATATACATTATTAACTAATCCTTGATCTAACATGAAAATAACCATAAAAACCTTCTAAACTATCAAAAGAGTGCTCTTACTCACTTATGAACTCTAAAATACAAGATAGATATGGAATACAACACATAGCAAGTAGATCTTCATGAAAACATGCCCATTTACAAAACTTCTAACAGAACCTTAAATTTATCAAATTCATTACCTATGTTCTTGGACTCCAAATTCTCTGGTTTTTACATATAAATGTAGATCTTCGAGTGTAGTTGATTTTAGAATCAAACAGAGCTTAATTCCAGTTTAAAATCAACAAGTTATGACATTTCCCGTGCAACTACACAAACTGTCCAGTAGCAGCAATTTTCAGGACACATTTTGAAAATGGCTAAATCGGAGGCCTAAAACGTTAGAATTAGCCTTAGCTCTAGAAATCAATATTTGTTCTAAACTGCCTAATCTAGCTGGTATGTAAATTTCGTTAATTTTCGAGTACGTTTGCTATGTCAAAATAGCTTCGAAAGACAGGGGCAGTGCACTATTTCGAAATTCAGATTTTGCATACTTGAATTCTCTTGATGTTTTCTTGCATTTGAGCTATCTATGGGCATTAATCTAGCATGTAACACATCCCTATACTTCACTTAGAACATTAAACAAACACATTGTCTACATTTATATTCATATCTAGCAAAGTATCAACTACAACTAAAATCAACTATACACAAGCTATAAAACAAGAAATGTGTTCTCTAGCATCTAAATAACAAGTATTAAGCATAGATTTAACAATATCTAACATAAATAATGACTTTTGAAAAATGGGTTAGAAAATTTCCTCACCTTTTTTCTGCAAAATAAATGAAAAATAAACCGCTAGAAAGATGCTACACGTCACCACGAACTCAAAAATGCTGGAATTGCGCCTTGGTTCCACTCCAAACTCAAGATATAAGCAAAA
The DNA here is from genome assembly GCA_037974665.1 of Ehretia macrophylla. NCBI lineage: Eukaryota > Viridiplantae > Streptophyta > Magnoliopsida > Boraginales > Ehretiaceae > Ehretia > Ehretia macrophylla. Next base: position 22,290,916 of record CM075766.1, read on the forward strand.
ATGTGCAAGGGTTTACTATTCATGGTCTTAGCTTGGTCACGGGTGGAAGGGAAGGAGAAAAGCTGATTTTGTGTTTTGTTTTGGCTTATTTAGTATTTAAGTGGAAAGTCAAAGGTCAAAGCTTCGGTCAACTCTCGCGTAGAAAAATCAGCTCTGCGCCACCTTACGAAAACAGCCATAACTTCTTCTAGAAAACTCCAATTCACGAACGGTTTGAACCTATAGAAACTAGACTCGTAGAGCTTTCCAACCATATATAATTTGCTACCTAACTCTTGCCCAATTGGTTCAGATTTAATTCCAAAGTTGACCCAAAATTTGACTAACTTAACATTGCATTTTTATTTTTAATCCCAAGTTTACCCTTCATTAAACATTTCAAAAAAAATTCCCACCTTGTCCTAGTTGGTCAATGAAGGTGAAAAGTAGATAAGATGCAATTTAAATGAACTTTAAATGCAATTTTAAATTTTAAAACACTAAATAAGTCATGTAAATGCACATATTATTTTTCAAATAATTATTAAAATAAATGAATGCACATGTAATGAACGTTCGGGTCCTCGTAGATAGCATTTAAGATAACACGTAATTAAATGCAATACTATTAAATACATGCCGAGTTCGGGGTATCACACACAGGACAGGAGAGAGGCTGAGTTTCTGTCTCTAGTTCAGGGGGATGCTATAGTGGCTCAGTATGAGGCTACATTTACTAGACTATCCTGGTATGCACCAGAGTTTGTGACTGACGAGGAGCGAAAGACTCGTAGGTTTATGTTAGGTTTGAGGTCCGAGATTCAGGATGTGATAGCCCTAAATCAGTATGATATACTTACTGAGGCCTTTGATGCAGCTTCTAGGTTAGAGAAGAGAAAGGGGGAACAGATCGGACCTAGTAAGCCTAGCAAAAGGCCCTTTCAGCCGTAGGGTTAGCAGGGTATGTATAGACCTTTGGTGCAGGTGGGTGGTTATAGGCCTGCAGTGTAGCAGGGTTCTTTCAGACCGCAGGGTCAGCAGGGCTACTATCGGCCTTAGTTTCAGCAGGGGTCTTATCAGGCCCAGCCGTAGTTTAGGCTAGCCTAGTCTCAGGGTCCATATAGGCCTAGTGTTGGGAGACCTCATCAGGAGGCTATAGATATCGAGGAACTGAGGGTCGGGCAGCGACCCAGGGTTATCAGGCTCGACCTACTAGTGGTGCACCTCAACAGCAGCGGGTTCAGGCTCGGGCCTACGCAGTTGATTTGGAGGAGATGCCTGAGGAGACTGCAGTTGTGGAAGGTAACTTGCTTATACCTGATCAACTTGTTAAAGTGTTGATTGATTCTGGTGCTACACATTCTTTCATTACTCCTGCTTGTGTGCAACGTGTTAATATGCAACCTGCAAGACTGCCTTATGTGGTTGAGATTAGTACCACTTTGATTGATAAGTATGTGACTAGCGTAGTATGTAAGGATTGTAAAATACATGTTAAGGGGTATAATTTTCCTTCAAACCGTATCTCATTTCCTATTCGGGGGTACGATGTTATTTTGGGTATGGATTGGCTTTCTAAGTATGATGCCCAGTTAAACTGTAGAACGAAGGTAATACGGTTTCAGTTGCCAGATCAGCCAGTGGTAGAGGTAGTAGGGAACCGGGGTGCTAAGACGAGTTTTGTTATCTCAGCAACTAAAGCCGTTTAGTTGGTGAGTAAGGGGTGTTCAGGTTATCTAGCTTATTTGATCAACAAGCCATCTGATAAGCTATAGCTGGAGGAAGTACCTATTATTCAGGAATATCCCAATGTATTTCTCGAGGAGTTGCCAGGGTTGCCGCCAGAGACAGATGTGGAGTTTGTGACCAATCTTATTCCCGGTACTCAACCTATTTCTAAATCGGCGTACCGGATAGCACCAGCTGAGTTGAAGGAGCTGAAAACTTAGTTGCAGAAGTTAATTGAGAAGGGTTTCATTCAGCAGAGTTCTTCACTGTGGGGAGCACTTGTTTTATTTGTGAAGAAGAAATATGGTACCTTGAGATTATGCATTGACTATCGTGGTTTGAATCAAGTGACCATCAAGAACAAGTATCCTTTGCCATTGATTGACGAGTTGTCGGATCAACTTCAGGGAGCCAAAGTATACTCTAAGTTTGACTTGAGGCAAGGGTATTATTAGCTTCAGATTCGCATGGAGGATGTTCCGAAGTCTGCCTTCAGGACTCAGTACGGGCATTATGAGTTTGTAGTTATGCCCTTTGGATTAACTAATGCACCGACAGCATTTATGGATCTTATGCATCGGGTTTTTCAGCCATACTTGGGCCAATTCGTGGTGATCTTTATTGATGATATCTTGGTTTATTCTAAGTCTGAATCGGAGCATTAGCAACATCTACGGCTTGTCTTACAGAAGCTGCAGGAGCATCAGTTGTTTGCGAAGTTCAACAAATGTGAATTTTGGCTACAACGCATATATTTTCTTGGCCTTGTTATCACATAGAGCGGTATTTCTGTAGATCCCACTAAGATTGAAGCGGTGATGTCTTGGAAACGGCCGGAGAATGTTTCGGAGGTTCGTAGCTTTCTTGGCTTAGCGGGTTATTATCGTACGTTTGCGAAAGACTTTTCTAAGATTGCCGGGCCACTTTCTAAGTTAACTCAGAAAGAGACTAGCTTTGTTTGGGATAAGAAATTTGAGAGTGGGTTTCAGGAGTTGAAAAATAAATTGACTACTACTCCAGTACTTGCTCTACCAGAGGGAACCGATAATATGGTTATCTACAGTGATGCATCCAAGGAGGGCTTGGGATGTGTACTTATGCAGAATGGTCGGGTTATTGCCTATGCTTCTAGGAAGTTGAAACCGCATGAGGTGAATTATCCGACTCATGATCTTGAGTTGGCAGCTATTGTTTTCGCACTAAAAAAGTGGCGTCATTATCTGTGGGGCAGTAAGTTCGAGATTTTCACTAATCATAAAAGTCTTAAGTATTTGTTCTCATAGAAGGAGTTGAATATGCGTCAACGGAGTTGGATGGAACTTCTCGGAGACTATAATTGTTCTATCAACTATCTGCCTGGGAAGGCAAATGTTGTGGTAGACGCTCTTAGCCGTAAGGCGAGTGTTTCTTGTTTGGCTGTCAAGAAGTAGGAGGTTCTTGAGGAATTCACTTATTGGAGACCGGAGTTGACTCAGGTTAGGGTGATGAGTTCACATCTCCGTATTCAACCTTTATTGTTGTCTCAGATCAGAGAAGCTCAGCAACTTCATGTTAAACTTCAGAAGATCAAGGATCTGATCACGGATGATCAGTCTGACTTCAAATTACAAGAGGATGGTATTCTTCAGTTTCGGGACAGGGTTTGTGTTCCCGATGAACCAGGCTTGAGGCGAGGTATTCTGGAGGAGGCTCATAATTCTAAGTACACCATTCATCCTGGTGGAAACAAGATGTATCGGGATTTGAAGCAATATTACTAGTAGAATAATATGAAGAGGGAAGTTGCTCAGTTTGTATCTAGATGTTTGACTTGTCAGCGAGTGATAGCTGAGCATCAACGACCTGTAGGTTTGCTTCAGCCGTTGGCTATACCAGAGTGGAAATGGGAGCATATCATGATAGACTTCGTCACTAGTTTGCCTAGAACACCAAGAGGTAATGATGCAGTTTGGGTTGTTGTGGATCATTTGACGAAGGCAGCTCACTTTATTTCAATGAGGATGGGACATGAAGTTGCAAAGTTGACGGATCTTTATTTAGATCAGATTGTTAGACTTCACGGAATTCTATCAAGTATTGTCTCAGATCGAGATCCTTGATTTACTTCTCGCTTGTGGGAGAAACTTCAAGAGACTTTGGGTACTCAGCTTAACTTCAGTACAATGTATCATCCACAGACCGACGGTCAATCTGAGAGAACTATTCAGATTCTGGAAGATATGCTCAGGACCTGTGTTCCAGACTTCGGGAAGAACTGGGAGAAACATCTACCATTTGTCGAGTTTGCCTATAACAATAGTTATCAAGCTACTATTGGGATGGCACCTTTTGCAGCTCTTTACAGTCGTAAGTGTCGTTCACCTTTGTATTGGGATGAAGTAGGGGAGATGAAGACTATTGATCCGACTATTATGCCAAAGCTTCTAGAGAAGATTGAGAATGTTCAGTTGATCAGGTAGAGAATTCTTACAGCGTACAGTAGATTCAAGAGTTATGTTGATAAGCATCGTCGGGACTTAGAGTTTACAGTAGGAGATCGGGTTTTCTTGAGATTGTCTCCTCATAAGGGGTTTGCTCGATATGGTAAAGGCGGAAAGCTGAGTCCGAGGTTTGTAGGGCCGTTTGAGATTACTAGCAGAGTTGGCAAGTTGGCATGTCAGTTGGCTTTACCGGAGAATTTCTCTAATGTTCATGATGTCTTTCACGTGTCTAATTTGCAGAAGTATAATCCGGATCTTTCTCATATTTTAGAGCCAGAGCCGTTGCAACTTCGTCAGAATCTGACTTATGATGAGAGACCGATTCGCATTCTTGATCAGATGGAACAGGAACTGAGATTGAAGAAAATTCCGATGGTCAAAGTGTTATAGAAGCATCACGGTATTGAGGAGGCTACTTAGGAGAGGCGAGATCAGATGTAGCAGCAGTACCCAGATCTTTTCCGTTCAGTAAGTAAGAATTTTGGGGATGAAATTTCTTTAAGGGGGAGACAACGTGAGACCCCATATTTTGCCTAACCTCAATTTGTGTGTTTTATCTCGTTTTGCATGCTTTGACCTGTTTATGTGTATAATGAGTCAGAATGTGTCAAAAAATTGATTTATATTCCTAATACATGCTATATGTGCATTCATGAAATTTTTATCAAAAACGGAGTCAGAAATTTTATTGCTGATTTTAGTGAATAGTATTTTGAGCACCTGTCCGCTATAATTTTTACAGGGGTGTTTTAAACGTTTTGAAACCTAGTCCTTGGGTATTAATAGACTCGTGTTTGATTAAAACGGTTTTGGAATCGGTTTTGGAATATTAAAGGTTTTTACACTTTCTTTTGTAAAAAATCTAGTTTTAAGCTGACTCGGGTGAAAATGTTTTAATATAAAACTCTTTGTCACCTAAAATATAATGTCTAGAATTAATTTAGGTGTCAATTTAATAGTTGAGCAAGAAATAGTCAATAAATGAATTAAAAGACTAGAAATAATTAAAAGACTAAATAAAACTACTTTGACCTTCTTTTAATTTGTTTGACCTTTACTTAATATGCATCAACACACACTTGTAAAGCACAAAAACACCATCACACACACACACATGGCCGAGAGCCATTAGAGAGAAAAAGAGAAAGAAACTCAAGGTTTTTCAAGGAGAGTTTTCAATAAATCTTGTAATTAAAGGCCAATCTTCATCAAACGAAGTTTGATTCCACCTCTTGAGCATCCATTGAACATCTTTGTAGCTTCAAAACACATCAAGGGTGAGAGAAAAATTCTAGATCTCAAATGTCATCTTTTATGTTTTTGCATATAATTGCATTTTGAACCATTAGAAAGTTAAATTGATGTTATATTATTGCTCAGTGCATGCTAAGGATCGTTTATATGTGTTTATATAAGATTTGAACCATTATAGCAAAAAATTTTATTTTCGGGTATTAAAAGTTTAATTATTAGCTATTTGGTGATTATTTTGAATTGTATGTATAGCCTATGTACTAAGTTGGAACGGAGGCATATTACTATGAATGGGTTGTTGAAGGAATGATTATTGTATAATATGGTTATGTTGTATGTTATTAATTTAATTGAGGAGTAGATTGTTGAATGGTTTGTGGAGTTAGTTGTATGATATTGATAAAAGGTTGGTTTAAAGCCTCGGTGTCTTAATTACTGTCGTTATACTGCCGAAATTCCATTGCGTCCTGACTGATTGTAGATGGGGTCAAGTTGGGGCGTAACATGGCCCGTATGCCGCACGAAGGTGCGCGCACGGGGCGCCCATGCCGCATGATCTTGCTCGCAGACTGCACGAAGGTGCGTGTATGGGGCACCTATACAGCACGATGGTGAGCACATGTGGCCCACATGCCGCACGAAGGTGCGCGCATGGGGCGTCGATACCGCACGATGGTGCGCGCATGTGGCCCCTATACCGCACGAAGGTGCGCGCATGGGGCTCCCATGCCGCACGATGGTATGCGCATGGGGCGCCCATGCCCAAGATGGTGCCCAGATGTGGCCCGCATGCGACACGAAGGTGCGCACATAGGGCGCCCATGCCGCACGATGGTGTGCGCATCGTGCACGCATGCCGCACAATGGTGCGTACATGTGGCCTGCATGCGGCACGAAGGTGCGCGCATGAGGCGCCACTGCCGCACGAGGTTGCGCACATGGGGCACGCATACTGCACGATGGTGTGCTCAAGTGGTGCGCGTGGGGCGCTCAAGGGGCTCTGTTGGGGCACTATTAGGGCACAGCTGGGCTACTATTGGGGCACAGCTTGGGCACTATAGGGGTACGCTTGGGGGACGATAGGGGATGTTGGGGGACGACTTTGGCACTACTAGGGGACATTTGGCACGACGGGCAATGTTAAGCATTCATGGGTATTAGGCATACGGAATGTATTATGACACAAATGTGGACATTGATGTCCTTTTACAAGTGGTTTCCGAATCTATGAAATGGTCTTAACCTTTCCCTTGTCCGAATAACAGTTCGTCACATTTGTGAGGTGAATTAGATTAATTGGGTTCCCAATCTTTCCAAAAAAAAAAATTTAACGCCAAAGATCATTTAAACAAATTAATTTATGAATTAATATAAATTTTTCTAAATTTTCTAGTATTTTTTCTGATTTTTCCCTATTTTTCGTAATTTATAAATATTAAAAATTAATTTTCAGAAAAAAATATTTTTGAATATCTTTTAACAAATTAATTTATTAATTAATATAAAAATTTTCTGAATTTTCTACTATTTTTTCTGATTTTTTCCTATTTTTTGTAATTATTAAATATTAAAAAATATTTTTACAAAAAAAAATAATCTTGAAGTATTTGGATATCATATGCTATCAATAAGGAGCAAGTTGGGTACGAATATCATGCCATATGAGGCCTTTTATAGTGTAAAACACCCATTATGAATCTCTGGCAAAATGTACGCTACTGCTGTCACTTGAGTTTTTGCATCTAAATGTATTATAGGGGAGTATGTGGTGTCAAGCCCCATTGTTGAGGTCTATGCGGGGAGACGTTGTGGGTGCTTCGTGGCACATTGTGGGCTATATTGTGGGCGGGAATGCCTACCGAGTGAATCACGACGAGGTATTGCATTACATACCTGTGCGTTGGGGCCGTGCCACCCCCGCCTCGTGTCCCCTGGAATGTCCCTCGGCGCAGTACCAGGATGGCTAATGAGGAACGTGGTGGCTTCCCTAGCCCCTCATTATCCATCTTGGTGCCGCAACACCGTCAACGTCATTGGGATGGCTAATGAGGGGGCCGGAGAGGGATCGGCGGATGTTGCTTTTAGGACTCCGCCGGCACCTTATGAGAAATCAAAGTTTTTGGGTTCCGGGGGGAGTATGGTCGAAAGGCTGAAACTTAAAGGAATTGACGGAAGGTCACCACCAGGAGTGGAGCCTGGGGCTTAATTTGACTCAACACGGGGAAACTTACCAAGTCCAGACATAGTAAGGATTGACAGATTGAGAGCTCTTTCTTGATTCTATGGGTGGTGGTGCATGGTCGTTCTTAGTTGGTAGAGCGATTTGTCTGGTTAATTCCGTTAATGAACAAGACCTCAGCCAGCTAACTAGCTATGCGAAGGTATCCCTCCGCAGCTAGCTTCTTAGAGGGACTACGGCCTTTTAGGCCGCGAAAGTTTGAGGCAATAACAGGTCTGTGATGCCCTTAGATGTTCTGGGCTGTACGCGCGCTACACTGATGTATTCAACGAGTCTATAGCCTTGGCCGACAGGCCCGGGTAATCTTTGAAATTTCATCGTGATAGGGATAGATCATTGCAATTGTTGGTCTTGAACGAGGAATTCCTAGTAAACGCGAGTCATCAGCTTGCGTTGACTACGTCCCTACCCTTTGTACACGCCACCCATCGCTCTTACCGATTGAATGATCTGGTGAAGTGTTCGGATCGCGGCGACGTGGGCGGTTCGCTGCCCGCAATGTCGCGAGAAGTCCACTGAACTTTATCATTTAGAGGATGGAGAAGTCATAACAAGGTTTCCGTAGGTGAACCTGCAAAAGTATCATTGTCGAACCCTACGAAGGCAGAACAACCTGTGAACCCGTTTAAATGATGCGGGGCCGACACGGGGAAGGCGGCTCATCCCCAGCTCGCGTGTCGGCCCCAAGTCGGGGCGAACTCCCCGCAAACAAGAAAACCCGGGGCGGAATGCGCCAAGAAAAATGATAAATGGGGACCAACCTATTCCTGCCCCATCCGTAGTGTGCCCGGTTAGGCCTCGATCCTTTACGAAATGAAAACGACTCTCGGCAACGGATATCTCAGCTCTCGCATTGACGAAGAACGTAGCAAAATGCGATACTTGGTGTGAATTGCAGAATCCCGTGAACCATCGAGTCTTTGAACGCAAGTTGTGCCTGAAGCTAATAGGCCGAGGGCACGTCTGCTTGGGCGTCACGCATCGCGTCACCCCTCCCACCCCGAGCCCCAACACTGGGTCGCCAGGTCCGTGCATGGGGGCAGATTGTAGCCTCCTATGTCTCGAGGCGCGGTTGGCCAAAATGCTAGTCTGGCATGACGGACATCACAACAAGTGGTGATTGGTCCATTCAACCCGTGAGTTATCTGCGTCGTCCTGTCGTACATGCAAGACTCAAAATAGACCCTCCAGCGCCGTGCGCTACGACCGCGACCCCAAGTCAGGCGGGATTATCCACTGATTTTAAGCATGTCAGTAAGCGGAGGAAAAGAAACTTACAAGGATTCCCTTAGTAACAACGAGCGAACTAGGAATAGCCTAGCTTGAGAATCGGGCGGCTCTGCCATCCGAATTGTAGTCTAGAGAAGCGTCGTCAGTGGCAGACTAGGCCCAAGTCCCCTGGAAAGGGGCGCTAGAGAAGGTGAGAGCCTCGTCATGCCTGGACCTTGTCGCACTACGAGGCACTATCGGCAGTCAGGTTGTTTGGGAATACAGCCCTAAGCGGGCAGTAAATTCCATCCAAGGCTAAATACGGGCGAGAGACTGATAGTGAACAAGTACTGCGAGGGAAAGATGAAAAGGAATTTGAAAAGAGAGTCAAAGAGTGCTTGAAATTGTCCGAAGGGAAGCAGATAGGGGCCGATGATACGACCCGGTCATATGCAGAACGGCGAGAACCGGTCAGCCAATCAGCTCGGGGCACGGACCAGCGCGGATAGGGGTGGCGGCCAAAGCCCGGGCAGTATATATGCCAGCAGAACGTCGTCGCCTCGATC